>OLKM01000505.1:176573-234073 GCA_900291075.1 Melanogrammus aeglefinus | reverse complement strand
AGAGAGAGAGAGAGAGAGAGAGAGCTACTCGGAAAGAGAGACAGAGGGAGGGAGAGATTGTTAAAGAGAGCGAGTTTGCTACTCAGAAAGGGAGAGTCGGTGATAGAGAGAGCGATAAAGAAGAGATGCAGTAAAAACCTACCGTGTTGCAAAGAGACTATCCTGGCCCAGGTTCGAATCGCTCGGGGGAGGACGACCGTAAAGGGAGCATAGCATGGACTTACTCACAGAATCCATCTGAAGGCACGACAACAGCGAGGGGCAGGTTTTATTCCGCTGAATCTACCTTGTAACCGAGTGGATCACCTGTAGACCTGGATCCTAGACCACCTGACCTGTAGGACCCGGATCGTAGACCTGGACCATAACTCCTCAGCTGCTGCGATGGAATGCCTTAAGATGTGCTGCAAAGACCACCTGGTCAAGGAGGCTGAGCCGGAGAAGCGAGGTAATAGGACACCTGTCCGCCACACCGGCTCGTTCATAACCCGCAGGGCCGCCGTGTAACCGGTTCGTTGTGTCCCCCCCCCTTTGCCGCTGAGCAGGGATCCAGGTGAAGATGCCCCAAGGAGAGATCTGCCGGGAGGTGCCGCGGTCCGTCGGGGTCTCGGAGGACTACCTGCTGTCCAAGATGCCCCTGGACGGGCGCGAGGTGCCGTTCGTCCTGCCCACCTTTCAGCCCACCTACATCCAGCCGCGGGGCCAAGGGTACCCCCACGCACCGCCGGGACCCCAGAGTAAGACCCGGAGACGGTTCACGATACAAAAAACATCTGATCACAAAGGAAGGGCCCGTTAAAGGTTATAACCCTAAACCTTATTTATGTTTTTGAAGAAACTTGGTCACTTAGACTATTATGTAGCCTTCATCTTTATGTAGCCTATGCTTTGATTGTTTGCTCTCACCTCACTTGTAAGACGCTTTGCATAACATTGCCCATGTAAACCCCTATAACATTGTTCCCTATTCAGTGCATTGTTCCATATAAATATGTTGTAACGACGGATAGGTTAAACGCATTTGGTAAGGCGTAGGCTATACGAGATAGCTTTTTTTTTCTTTCTTTTTTTTAAAGCTTTAAATAATGCGTTATTGTATGAACAAGCAGGCTGTTTTACTGTTGGGAAAGCAGTGAATGGTTATGGAGAGAAACAAAGGAAAGACTTGGAAAAGGAGAGAGGACCTAACCTTCCCCACCTCTCCATCTCCGGCCAAGACTCTACTTATAGGGGGATCCGTTACATGGTGGCTCTTCTACAGGGGGCTTTCTGTTGAGAAAGACACCAAAGCCGACCTTTCTCTGGCCTTTTCGTGACAACTATAGTGTAACTGTAGTAGATTATTTAAACTTGACCAAGGGAGGTGAAGTTTACGTCACACCGTGGTACAACGCACGGTGAAGGCGCCATGCGGAGAGGACGCTGCCTCTGTTGGTCAAAAATAATATGATCTGCCGCTCGACGAGTCCGAAAGAAGTTCGATATTCTGCGTGAATAGCCGCCATTCGGTCGAATGGCATTCGCTTTCTTAAACCAGACCGCCTGATCCGCAGGTTCAGCAAGGAGTAGGTACGCAGAGAGGAAGGCAGAGCTCTCGGCCCACCAAAGTCCGGGCTACGGCAGCACCGAGACCAGCTTCCACCCGGACCAGATGGCCGCGTTCATGTCCCCCGGGTCGGCCCGCCGCGACACGCTCCAGCAGAACCGCATCCCGGCGCCTCAAGGCCCTGGTAGGCGTACCAACGGTCTCTTGTATATGGTGGTGAGGGGTTGGAAAGTGCGGGCCAGCTTGACTTACTCCTCCAAAATAGTGTTAATTAATTGTTGATAATTAGTACTTTTGTTCATAGTAAGTTAAAGCGAGTGTTGGGAGAGTAAGAGAGTGTCTGTGTCTTGAGTGTCTGACTGTAAGTGTGTGGATAGAGAGAGAGAGAGAGTGTGTGTGTGTGTGTGTGTGTGTGTGTGTGTGTGTGTGTGTGTGTGTGTGTGTGTGTGTGTGTGTGTGTGTGTGTGTGTGTGGTGTGTGTGTGTGTGTGTGTGTGTGTGTGTGTGTGTGTGTGTGTGTGTGTGTGTGAGAGTGTGAGTGTGAGTGTGAGTGTGAGTGCGCGTGTGCGTGCATGCGCGTGTGTTCCTGCTGCGTTTTTGTCTCTCTGGATGTGTCTCTCTGCTGAGGCACTCACCCCGTCTCCTCCCCCAGTGTGTGAGCTGAGGGCTGGGCAGCAGAGGCTGAGCAGCTCCCTGATGGACCTCTCCAGGCCTCTGGGCCACATGCAGGTGGGACAGCTCTCTATCTAATCTTATTCACACACACTGTCCGCCATGACGCTAAATATAGCTTTAATATCACCAAGCATGTGGAAAAAGTCTAAAGTAAATCATTGATTTTGGTTGGCTGGGGTGGAACCAGGATGGTCTCCGGTGAAGAGGGTGTTTGCCCTCTGTTTTTAATAGCTAAAGGGCTTCATTTCCTGTGTGATGCTAGTGTCCATGTGTTCATCCCACACTGAGGAAATGCTCATGGCCCGCGTGGCTGTTGCCAAGTCAGATCAATCCCAATAAGATATGTAATTAAAAGTCAGTCTGCAGGGTGGAGCCTATATATTTATCGTAGAGATTGAACCAAGGAAGAGAAAGATGAGCGATAAGAGCGTGAGAACCGACACAAGTTAGTCACAGCCCATTTCTTTGTTGCCAAGCCTTGCCTTTGTTTATCGTTCTTTAATCAGCACTGCTATGAGCCAGCGGGCCCTCCCGGGCGTGGGGCTATGCGGTATCGAACCTGCGGTATCAAACCTGCGGTATCTGGCTGTCGCACACACACTGGCCATTACTGAGCGTGAATATTTGATAGCCTTACGAGGCCGCTGTGTGTAAAGTCCCGGGCTCGGCGATAAACAGAACGATATCGCTGAATCACGTCACGGCAGGTTAGATCGGCCACAGCCCAGGGTAGATACCAGCTGGCCAGCTGCGCTGGCTTCTCCTTCCCGGGGTAATGAACCATGACAGGATTGGATTACAGTCGACCTTTCCAACCTTGAGAGTGATTCACCGATTTTAACATCAAGAGTCATTTCCTATTTTAAAAAAAGTTTAAAAAAAACCCTGCCTGAATCAGCCATTGGTCAACAACATAAGTGGCTGTTGGAGTGGTCACTTAGCCCTGCCTCCTTCACAACTGATAGGGTTTCTAGAAATGGATGTGTGTGAATACTTCTCAGAAAAAAAGCAGGCGTTTAGAAGGAAGCACTGCGGTTTTGGTCCCATCTCCACAGAAGGAAAAAGATTGATGAATATGTATGTCATGGACGAATCGAATTGTATGTCCCAGAGTTTGTGACTTTCCCCTATTCCTGCTTCATGTCCTGACTTCCCTTTCTGATTGGTTAGCAGAGGTTCGACTCGGTGTCCAGCGTCCAGAGCAACACCTCCTCCATGATGAGCTCCATGCAAAGCAGTCTGGGTAATTTTTTAATTTGACCAACACGCCTCACACTGCAAACACTTGGCTCCACACACAGCGTTTTTTAATATGTTTGGGCCGCTGGCAAACAGGTTTAGCAGTAAGAGACACACATGCCCTCGCACACACTGACACACACAAGATCTCCCATAGCAACGGTGTGAGTCAGACTGGGATGCCCCTCCATACTGGCCCATTGTGACAGAAAGGGCAGAGGTCTCTAATTGTTTTCTCAAATGTTGCTTATAAAACGGAGAGTTTGGGTCCTTGATTCTGATTGGCTTGAAGCCCTAAAACACTATGACCTGAAAACAATTCATTTTTTTGTATTAATGCACCGCCAATCTCAATGTATGCCAGCCTTTGTTGCTCGGCAACCATTTGGCTGTCTCGAGGAACAATGTGACATGGGGGAAGAACGATGATTTTTTTTGTCGCTGTGTGTTTGTGTGTTGTGAAACCTTGCTGGGTAGTCCAATCGTTTTAGTCCCTGTTTATGTACAGAGCATAAGCCTTCTCATTCGCTCTGTCTTCGGTGGGCGTGAGTCTCTCACACACAGGTACTGCTCTCTTCCGGTAAACACACCACAGGGTGTATGGCGATGCTGCATGACTGAAGAGGTATCGTAGTTACCTTCTGGCTCTGGTTTTGGGGAATAGACAAACAGAGGCTCTGTCAACGACCCAAACCTGCGAATAAACACGAAAAGCTTGCTTAGGTCATTACAATGTTTTCCAGGAAATAGAGGAGCCGAGTTTAGTAAGTACGGTAAAAGTCCATCCCTGTGTTTTTCTTCCACCCTCTGTCTTTGCTCTTTGGTACAGTCCAGATTTACAGATGGTGAAAACTTCAACCACTGCTCACAAACGCATGCGCTAAACTTTTAATCGAATTCAAAATAATTTGACACCGTCGTGTCACAGAGTCTCCCCCAGCACCTATAATTTGTCAAAACTCCCGTTGGACAATAAAATATCAGAAATATCAGATATATTACTGGGATGGGATAGTGTAACGTCCATCTCTTCCAGAGTCCATCGGCCTATCGGGGGACGAGGGGGAACCAGGCAAGGTGTGTGTCCGGCTGAGCTACCAGGAGAAGCTGGAGCAGGTGTGGATCTCCCTGGTGCAGGTAAGAGCCTCTCGGGGGGGGGGGGGGGGGTGGAGCTGGTGATAGTCAGCAGCGGAGGTGGAGGTGGGGGGATGGTGGAGGTGGGGGTGGGGGAGGGGGTGAAGGTGGAGATGGGGAGATGGGGGGATGGTGGAGATGGTGGTGGAGTGGTGGGGGATGGTGAAGGTGGGGGGGGATAGTGGTGGTGGAGGTTGAGGTGGGGGGATGGTGGAGTTGGAGGTGGGGGGGCATGGTGGAGGTGGGGGGGGGGGGATGGTGGAGGTGGTCGCTCCGGGAGGAAGGTAGTGGCAGTGGACGTGGTACAGGTATGGGTAGAGGTGGGGGTGTGGTGGAGGTAGTGCTGGTGGTACAGGTATGGGTAGAGGTGGGGGTGTGGTGGAGGTAGTGCTGGTGGTACAGGTATGGGTGCTGGAGGTGGTGGTGGTTTTTGGGTTGGAGTCGTTCATAGAGAAGGTGGTGATCGGGTCCGGTACGGTTATCCACCTGCTGGAAGGGGTGGGGGACGGTGGTGGAGGAGGTAGTGGAGGGGGTGATGGTGGAGCTGGCGGTAGTGGTGGTGGAGGTAGCGGGGAGGGGGGCGGGGGGGGTCTTGCCAGAGCGACAAAGCGCTCCATTGTGCTTGGCTCCAGAGCCACTGAAAGACCCCTCTGTGTCCGGGGAGCCGGGGCCCCTAGGGGACCCAGGTTGCCCCTAGGGGACCCAGGGGGCCCCGGACCTATCAGGTCTCAGCAGGGCTGTGGGGGGGGGGGGGTTGTTAGATGGGACCAGGAAAGAGCTCTGATGTATGGATTCCCTGATAGAGCGAAGCAGTGGGGTTAATGGCTTTACAACTAAGTCTTATCGGATTGGGGATTCATGTGTATGTGTGTGTCATTCATTTTTTGGATCGATTAATTTAAAACACTGCTTGGACAAAATGAGGCGTAGAAGTCATTTATTAATCCCAGGGACAAACAAGGAAGAACAGAAAAATATTAACAATGGAAATTGAAAAAAAGTGGTATAATCATCACATGACCTCACTGCCGATCATCAGTTTGACTAGTCATGTCTGTTGTGTGGACGCTTAGTGCTCGGACCTGAGCCTGCCGGGGGTCGCCGTGGACCAGCAGAGGATCCAGTTCAAAGGGATCATCACCACCTCCAAACCGGTCCAGTTTAAAAGCTCCGTCAAGGACTACGTTCCGGTAAGCCACCGTACTGCCCATCCCACAAAAAACCCATTAGCACCGACTGAAAGTGTGTGTGTGTGTGTGTGTGTGTGTGTGTGTGTGTGTGTGTGTGTGTGTGTGTGTGTGTGTGTGTGTGTGTGTGTGTGTGTGTGTGTGTGTGTGTGTGTGTGTGTGTGTGTGTGTGTGTTGATGTCACCACCGGCCCGTGCTGTGGTCAGCCAATCAATCAGCTGTGATACAGGAAGTGAGCGTGGCTTCGGGAATATTCGGGAAGACCGAAAAGACGTCATTCTGTATTTGCTAACCCACAAATGTATTTAGGAATTCTTATGCAACCACAAACATTAATAATTGATGTGCTGCCATTAGCACTGAGCTGAAATACACTGATGTCATTAGTTCTTCTTGTTACCATCGGTCAGCTTGTAATGTAGTTTTGGTCCTGTGGGGACTGTAGTGAACCCGATCTCTCTATGCTGGCCTCATCTCTGTGGTCCTTTCAGCAGTCGCTTCCTCAGTCAGAAACTCTCATCCTCCAGGTCATCCATCTTCCTAACATCTCTGGCCTTTTCAAACCTTGGCCAAAAAGGCAAATTCCTTGAATGTTTGCCAGTGTCACAATCTAGTATGGCTTTTATGAGTTCATCAAAACAAGTTATCTTAAAAATGCACACAAGATGTTGAAAGTAGGATTGGATGTGTTATTGTTTACATTCCAACTGCCCTTTCCTCACTAAAGTACGATCACAATCCAGTCAGCCGATGAGAATCCCTGTCTCAGCCTTCACAGTCCGATACGCACCAACCACTGCCCTGCTCCTCTGTGCCTTACCCTGCCCCCTCCTCTCTCTCGTCCTATCCCAGGACGTGGAGTTCATGGAGACGTTTGTGTTCGCGCTGCGGCTGCAGAAGCTGCACAGCAGTGCTCTGGTGCTTCGGCTGCAGACCCTCAGCCCCAAGAAGCGCTCCGTGGCCCAGTGTGTCCTTCCACTGCGTCGACTAGGGCCCCAGGAGACGGAGCACTGGCTGGAGCTACGCCCCGCCTCCAAGTCCCCGGTGCGTGGCGGTATCTTTTAAAGCATTTTGGTTGGATCTTTTCTAAATCTAGTTTAGGCTGGCTGGTATCTCTTTCCTACCCTACCTGTAAGTATACAGCATATGGTGGACGCTTTTATTTATCTAATATCCGTCAATCAAAACCTATTGTAGTATCTTGAATGTCCACCTTAAAGCCGAAAGGTCCTGGATTCGATCCCCAATGTCAGCCGTCTTCCTGTGCGAGATTTGGGTGAACCAAATGTTCTTCAGATTTGACCCAAACCTTCAATATAGATTCTAGGTTTCTAAAGACAAAAAAGCCTGGAGATGAGATGGATATTCAGGAGGTGTTGGTGAAGCCTATCGTTAAATGGCGGCCTTCCGCAGTACTGTATCGCAATGGGGCTGGAACAAAGATGCCACCTGTTCAGATCTGAGCACCACATGTTGGAAGAGGAAACCATCTTTGACTGGCGATTACTGGAAACTTTTGCATCTTTTTTCCTTAAGACTGATTCCCCACCCTCACACCGGTGGACAAAAACTCAAATCGGCTTTTACAACCAGCCGTGTATGTTCTCTGTAAACACGAACTCAACGTAAAACAACAGTCGGTACCCATAAAGCCGGGGCAAACCGGAGTGCGTGTCACCAGGAGCTAACGGCTGCGCTTGGCCGCAGTGGTGCCAGCGTCGTGTTGACACAGCCACACCGTTACATAATAACAGGAAAAACAAGAGCCGAGACAGGGGAGAATTTGACTGGAAAGTTGGCAAATAAGAGAGGGCAGATAGTGGGGAAAACAACTGAGAGGTATGGAAAGTAGGTCAAAGACAGAGTGTTTGGGTGGGTGAGCTGCCCGGCCTGTGCATGACGCACCATAATGGGGGGTCCCATTGTTTCCACAGTTGAGGAATTGCACTTTTCATTACGCCTTCGGAACTACACTTCCAATGTCCCCGATTGGTTGATGACCTCCAGGTGAACACTTAGTGCAAATAGCTGGTGTTTTTAAAATTGCTTTTATTCAGTTGGTACTCCCAGAGCCATCACGCATGAATAGATGAATTTGAGGGAAACTTGGCATGAAAAGAGTAGTTGGTGCAATCAGAGGAACATATTTCAGAGGAGTTATGTGAAAGAACCCATGACCACAAAACCCAGTTAATCAATCAAATGGATCAGCGTGATCCATCAGAGTTGTTTGTTCATTTCTTGTCAAGTTTCTTCTGCTGTTCTGAGTAGAAAGCCTGACACTCTTAACAAAGTGGTTTTCAACCACCGGGCCGCGGGCCAGTACCGGGCCCTCGATCACTGGTGGCCACTGGGCCCCAGAGATTTAGACACTAAGCTAAACATATGTATAAAATACTAACAAATAAATATATGTGGAATTATAATATATCATAAAAAAAATCTTCCATAATATTCTGGCACAATGGGCAACTGGTGGTCATTAACCCAGCTACTGCCCTTAGTAACACGTGTCTGAATAAAGTTATATGTGTTCATCTTGTTGCTGAACATATATTTGGTAGCTAGGCAACCAAAACAAACATTCCCCGCCACCAACTCTACTTCAAACATTCCGTATTTTCCATGTACTGTTCCCTCCAGGTGTGCCATGCAGAGCTGCATGTGGCCACGTGCTTCCAGGCCGTCAGCAGTCGAGTCCAGGTGCAGGTCATCGCTGCCCAGAACCTCCCCACCTCCGCCTCCCCCCTCTCCCAGGGTACGTTTTTTATTCAGAAATATCTGACAATTCTCGAGTCGAGTCTCTGTGTCTACAGGGGTGTGTGTATGAGTGTCTACAGCTGTGTTATCACGTATGTCTATTGGTGTACACACGTGTGTGTGTGTGTGTGTGTCTGTCTGTTGACGCACATTTATTAGTCATTCTATTGGTATCAGTTTGAGTGTGTATATCTACAGGTGTGTCCGTGTGTGTGTCTGTCAGTGTGCGTCAGTGTGCGTGTGTGTCTGTCAATGTGAGTGTCCGTGTGTGTGTTGGTCAGTGTTCGTCTCTCTGTGTGTCCACTGCTGTGGTCCTCTAAAGGAAAGGTTCCATCACTGAGCTCCTGTCATGTCCCGCCTCCTCCGCAGTGTTCTTCGTGAAGGTGGAGCTTCAGCGGCTGGAGCGACCAACCACGACAAAGAAGACCAAGGCCCTGAAGGCCTCAGACGGCACCTGTCAGTGGGCGGAGACTCTCCACTTCCTGTTGCCGCCGTTAGACCACGACTCCACGCTGACGGTCAAACTGTACAGCCGCAGCTCCGTCCGTAGGAAGCAGTACCTGGGAGAGGTGAGCGTCGCCGTGGGCAACAGGCTCAGTACCACAGCAGGCCCAGGGTAATGTAACAGGAATGCTAGCTCTAATGATGGAAGATGCTGACCATACCAGTGGCCATTAGTATTAGCATTAGCATTAGCATCTTGCGATTAGCATTAGCAGCAGGAAAATGCAGTGCCTGGGTTTGGCCCCAGATGGTTAGCTGTTTCCCTAGTTTGATCTCCCTTTTGCAGGGGTTTCTCTTCAACCCTTTTAATAACTACATTTGTAATTAATATATGAATCACAAGTGAGTTATGTTTTATTCCATACCATGACTGTGTTTGTATTGACTGCTGTTTCCCCGCGGTGGCCAGGTCCTGCTGGGGCTGAACAGCGCAGCCCCGGCGGCCGCCGAGCAGTGGAGGAACACGTTGGCTCAGCCCGAGATCCACGTGGCCGCCTGGCACAGGCTGAGCAGGTCATAGGTCAAACCCCTCAGCCCACCGCCCTCGGATCCAACCCAGCTGTCCGTACTGCACTGTACCTGCTGTCACTGCACGTACTGTACTGTCACTGCCCGTACTGTACTGTCACTGTGCATACTTTAACTGTGACTGTACTTTACTTTCACTGTACGTACTGTCACTGTACATACTGTACTGTTACTGTACTTTACTTTCACTGTAAGTACTGTCACTGTACATACTGTACTGTTACTGTATGTATTCTACTGTCACTGTGCATACTTTACTGTTGCTGTATGTATTGTTACTGTATGTACCGTACAGCTGCAGCCCACATCTGAGGGGATTAGAGTTAGCTGGACAATCTACTGCCCTGTCGCAGCGACCCAAAGCATTGTGGTGAACACCACGCGGAACATTTCTTAAACACTGCGAGGAACCGAATGGATTGTGCGATTTGTAAATAGTACGAAAACCCTGAAGAATACCTAACGGGTGAGACAGTGCCGAACAAATGGAAACACAAATCCAAGAAGCTTTAGTTTATTTTGTTCTATGTAGTACCAAGTTAATATTGGTATAACAATACGACAATGACGTACCCGGAATGGCTGATATGTATTTTTGTACATGTCGACACGTGGACGCTGCTTCTGGTACCATTGTGACTTTTATCAGCGTCTGTGTGGTTTAGAGGGTGTATTTTTGTGGTGATTGATAATGAAGTCATTCACAAAACACTTGTTTTATCGATTGCCTAACAAGGACCTGCGTTAAAGACACATGTTCATTCTCATATAGTGTGGCAGGTCTAAGAAGCTTTTTCAACCAAAAGCAATTTTAATGACATGCAGATTTAATCAACTGCTAGCTACTGAAATAGCCTTCATTTGAATTGAATAAAACCAGATATTGGATATATGTAGATATTTTAATATATATATGTAGATGAGTAATATTTGTAATGTATTGTGAGATAAATGAGGGGGGAGGCTGTGATGAAGTGAGATGTTTCTGGCAGAATCTTAAACATAAGTTGTGTTCTTCATATTGTAAAATAACAGAAGTTTTGACTTGAAAATAAAATGCTAATTGAAACGCCTTTTCCCCAACATTGTGTTTGTGATGTCCGATAGTTGACGTCGAGAGCATGGTCGAGACGGGTTATGAAACAAACCGGAAGTCTGGGCAGCCGATCAGCCAATCATAAAACACTAGTGCTACTGACCACTGGGTCGTCCAATCATAAAACTCGATCCTGAGTTTCTTTGTTGAGGTGCGGAGCAAATGACCCATTTGCCGGTAAACCCTGGAATATTTCAAGATTGCAGAGCAGTCGAGTGGTCTGCCACCATGTGCACGCTACACGGCCCCTAGGTGGCGTTTACCGGCTCCTCTGTAATGCCGCGTTTCCACTGCACGGTGCGGTACGGTTCGGTTCGCAAAAGTGCGGCAGGGAGGGGGCTGTATAGCCCAGCTCAGTTCCGAGGTCGCGTTTCCACCGCCGACGGTACCCTTTAAGGTAGGCCGGATGTCGATCGCCGCGGCAGCTACGTAAACATCGTGACGTCATATCAGCGCAGAGGAGAATGCAGAGGAACGCCTCCACCTCCTTGTTCGCCCAAGCAAGCGTTTTACGCGACATGCGTAAAACGTTCAACCGCCAACCGCTCAACCGCTCAGCGTTCAACCGCCAAACTCAGTGCAGTGCAGTCCAGGGTGAACTGCAGCATGGAGGAGAAAGTGATTGTTGCCGTTTGCGACTCCCGGAGCTCTATATATAATAGTATATAATATAAGTGTATATAATATCACGGCCAAAAGCTCTATGCGCCCCCGTAGCGCGGGGAGCTCTCGTAGGGATTGGGCTTCACGGGGTTTGTTTACCGGCGTTGCTATGGTTTCCGGTCTTGTGTGTTCCAACGGTTTATTAGGTTTGTTTGTTTTATCCCCACGTCACCCGGAAGTGACGATTCTGTCGACCAATCAACGGAGGGGGCGTGTAGCTCGAATTTTCCGGCACCCTTTCAGGCGTCTCAGTACCCCAACGGAGGAGTACTGAAGACGAGGGCAAAACGAGTACGGCTCAGTCCGGGTCACGCCCACTATTTGGCGGTGGAAACGCGATCCTTACCGCACTTTTGCGAACCGAACCGTACCGCACCCTGCAGTGGAAACGCAACATAACAACGCAGGGTGGCGGTGTTGGAACCCGTTTAGTCCATAGTTTGGGTTTAATGATCCGGAGCAGGAGGTAATCTGTTTCCATGGAGGAGATCTCCAGAGTGTGTGTGGACGGTGATAGCTGGTTTAACCTGTGCTCATTGATCACTCAACGTTCAACAGGTGTGCAGTGCAGCTTCCCCCAGCCCCAGAGTCCAATCAGATAGACTGAGGCTAAGGCCCCATCCACACGAACCCGGGTATTTTTGAAACCAAACTTTTATGGACCCCGGTTAAAAAAAAATTTGCATCCACACCACCGGTTTGATAAAAAATAACTCCGTCCACACGAGACCGCAAATCCGCCTCAAACGTGCATTCCAAAGCAGTAGGTGGCGATAGCACTCCAAACAGGAAGGCCATTTAGCCAATCACAAGGCTGGAAAAATTCATACCGGAAAAACAAAATGGGGGGGGAACCGAGGCCGGGCGGGCGTGCCGTCGGTGTCGGTGCCGGTGCGGGGTACGAAGCAGGAGTAGTGTCGTTAGTAGATTACGCTGACGCCTCTCCTGCTGGATGTGGCTTAGTAATTGTGTGAGACACACACACAGCGCTGTCAAGTTACTTAATAGCAGTATTTGGGCTTCCATAATGCAACTCCGTCAGCTGGTCACGTCGAGTGATACATTGGTCTCCATGGATACTACTTATACTGTTTACCGTCGCACAGTGTGACGTCAAACAATGTCGACAAGGAACCAAGAAACTGCGGTTTTCCTGTCCACACATGACTGCTGAAACTGTGCCGTGTTCCAATACCCGTACTGTCCGTACTTACTAGCCACAATTTGAGTACACAGTACGTTCCAATTCAGATCCGGCGAAAAGAAGTATACTTCAAGGACCCGGATGCCGTACTCAAAACGGGCTAATCGTGAAGTGTGGATCGAAGGACACTCCCCATACTCAACGGCAGCCATCTTAGCTACGTAGCGGAAGAGGCGGAGCCAGGCCGAGCGCTCAACTCGAAAAAATAGAACTTGATCATTGATATCATAATATCATGACTACGACTTTATAAAACTTTAATCACAAAAAGTAAACACCCCACTATAAATTAAATGACAGGTCTAATGCTGCTATTTATATGGGCTACGTGTGGTAGACAAAAAAAAAGCATACATGACGTTTAAATAACACCTACCCTAGCATTGTCTGTCTCCGTCAGGAGGAGGTAACGTCGACGACGTCGGTGCATTCTCCACATTTGCTGCGTTAACGGACCCATATTGCACAACTAAAAAGATGTTTAAACACAACGGGTACTTTATTCCACACTTCAAAGCGGGATGTTTTTGGCGGATGACGAGCGGCGGCTGTCGCGATCGTCATTTCCGGTAAGTGCACCACAGAGTACTCGATTTGGAACAGCACTCACATCTGAAAAATTATGCCGCTTTTCCACCGCCAGTACCTACTCGACTCGACTCGACTCGCCTCGACTCAACTCGGTTTGGTTGCGTTTCCATTGGCAAAAAAAGTACCCGGTACTAGGTACCAGGTACTTTTTTTGCCAATGGAAACGCAAATAAGGCGTGGCGAGTCGAGTCGAGTCGAGTAGGTACTGGCGGTGGAAAAGCGGCATTAGTGTACTCAAGTGAGTACGGATAGTGCAGAAAGTGTACTTCCTTTAAGTATACTCATGGAAGTACGGGTATTGGAACACGGCAGTTTTCGAAAAAGTTCACCCTGGACTCCGGTTACAAAAAACTCCGGTTTCAGGAGCCGACAACTGCGGTTACGTGTGGACGAACGGCGAAACCGTGTAGAGAAACACGGTTTCAAAAATACCCGGGTTCGTGTGGATGGGGCCTAAGTGAGGCTTTCAAATTTGGGGGTTCTTGTATTTTATGACAGAGGCGGTTTGGAGATATATTTTGTGAGACTTACTGGAAGCTGCTGTTTTCAGAAAATGTTCAGTTTATTGAGTAACTAAATATATACCAGCTAGTCTTCATTACAAATTCAATCTGGTATTGAAAGATATCAATATGTATTATATATATATAATATATATATATATATATATATTAATATATATATATATATATATATATATATAGTGAAGAAAAATAAGTATTTGAACACCCTGCTATTTTGCAAGTTCTCCTCCCACTAGAAATCAGTGGAGGGGTCTGAAATTTCCATGGTAGGTGCATGTCCACTGTGTGAGAGAATAATCTAAAAAAGAAAAAATCCAGAAATCACAACTATGATTTTTTAACAATTTATTCGTCGTGTGATACAGATGAAAATAAGTATTTGAACACCAATGTTAATATTTGGTAGAGTAGCCTTTGTTTGCAATTACAGAGGTCAAACGTTTCCTGTAGTTCTTCACCAGGTTTGCACAGACTGCAGGAGGGATTTTGGCCCACTCCTCCACACAGATCTTCTCTAGATCAGTCAGGTTTCTGGGCTATCGCTGAGAAACACAGAGTTTCAGCTCCCTCCAAAGATTTTCAATTGGATTTAGGTCTGGAGACTGGCTAGGCCACTCCAGAACCTTGATATGCTTCTTACAAAGCCACTCCTTGGTTTTCCTGGCTGTGTGCTTTGGGTCATTGTCATGTTGGAAGATCCAGCCACGGCTCATCTTCAATGATCTGACTGAGGGAAAGAGGTTGTTCCCCAAAATCTCACAATACATGGCTGCAGTCATCCTCTCCTTAATACAGTACAGTCGTCCTGTCCCATGAGCAGAAAAACACCCCGAAAGCATGATGCTACCACCCCCATGCTTCACAGTAGGGATGGTGTTCTTGCCTCTTGGGGGATGGTACGCATCATTCTTCTTTCTCCAAACACGCTTAGTGGAATTATGACCAAAAAGGTCCATTTTGGTCTCATCTGACCACAAAACTTTCTCCCATGACTCCTCTGGATCATCCAAATGGTCATTGGCAAACTTAAGATGAGCCTTAACATGTGCTGGTTTAAGCAGGGGAACCTTCCGTGCCATGCATGATTTCAAACCATGAGGTCTTAGTGTATTACCAACAGTGACCATGGAAACGGTGGTCCCAGCTCTTTTCAGGTCATTGACCAAGTCCTGCTGTGTGTAGTTCTGGGCTGATTCCTCACCTTTCTTAGCATCATTGAGACCCCACGAGGTGATATCTTGCATGGGGCTCCACTCCGATTGAGATTGACCGTCATGTTTAGCTTCTTCCATTTTCTAATGATTGCTCCAACAGTGGACCTTTTTTCACCAAGCTGCTTGGCAATTTCTCCGTAGACCTTTCCAGCCTTGTGGAGTTGTACAATTTTGTCTCTGGTGTCTTTGGACAGCTCTTTGCTCTTAGCCATGCTGAATGTTTGGGTCTTACTGATTGTATGGGGTGGACAGGTGTCTTTATGCAGCTAACGACCTCACACAGGTACATCTGATTCAGGATAATACAGTGGAGTGGAGGAGGACTTTTAAAGGCGGACTAACAGGTCTTTGAGGGTCAAAATTCTAGATGATAGACAGGTGTTCAAATACTTATTTTCATCTGTATCTCACGAATAAATTGTTAAAAAAATCATAGATTGTGATTTCTGGATTTTTCTTTTTAGATTACCTCTCACACAGTGGACATGCACCTACCGTGAAAACTTCAGACCCCTCCATGATTTCTAAATGGGAGAACTTGCAAAATAGCAGAGTGTTCAAATACTTATTTTCTTCACTGTATATATAAACTCTTCCTAATGGGGCTGGATTCTTGAAAAAATGAAAACGGATCTATCCCTGAATCCTATTAGAACATGAGTGTTTTCAAATTAAACTGAAACTCATGATCTGAAGTGAAAATCAACAGTAAACAAGATAAACTCTTTCCCAGATGTTCCCCATTCAATGTCTAGCAGCTGTGGTCTTGGCATGCAGAGGAACACACGCACGCACGCACGCACACAAACTCCGGAGAACAATCCCCCAGTCAGGCATCCCAAGACAACAGAAAGAGGTGTGTGACAGTTTGTTTTGGTGTTTGCGTGCTCGCGTGTTCGCGTGTTTGCACATGAGCATGTGACCCGGACGGCGAGCTCCTAAACGCAGAGCGATCTGCGTCAAAGCTGCTCGTATATCTGCAGTATAAGTGTCCTGCGGTCTGCTTCTCTCCAACTGTTGTTTGACGATCGGTTAATGTTTAGTCACCGTGAGGGCAGCCCAGGCCCGCCTCAGGCTTATCCTTGATTCAACACACTTCACTCCACTCTTCATCCAACGGACGACTCCAAAACCGGGGCGCGTTTGTGTGTGTGTGTGTGTGTGTGTGTGTGTGTGTGTGTGTGTGTGTGTGTGTGTGTGTGTGTGTGTGTGTGTGTGTGTGTGTGTGTGTGTGTGTGTGTGTGTGTGTGTGTGTGTGTGTGTGTGTGTGTGTGTGTGTGTGTGTGTGTTGCTCCCCTGCAGTCCGTCTCCAGGATGTGAACTCTGAGTAATCCGGAGCACAAACAGAAGAGCGGTGGTATCCCAGCTGCGCTCCTCCAGACCCACTGATGCCCCTCAAAGGAGCAGACGACCCGCTCTGTCTCCGTTTCTCTCTCTTTGTCCCACTTCTCTCTCTCTCTTTCTGTCTCTGTCTCTCTCCCCTCACTCTCTCTCTATCTATCTGTCGCTGTTTCTTACTGGCTCTCTCCCCTCACTCACTCTGTCGGTTACTGTGTCTCTATTTCTGTCTGTCTGTCTGTCTGTTTGTCTCTCTCCCCCCCCCCCTCTCCCTCTCTCTCTCCTCTCTCTCTCTCCTCTCCTCTCTCTCTCTCCTCTCTCTCTCTCTCTCTCTCTCTCTCTTCCTCTCTCTCTCTCTCTTCTCTCTCTCTCTCTCTCTCTCTCTATCTGTCGCATGTCTCTCTCTCTCCCTCTCTGTCTCTCTTTCTGTCTCTGTCGCTCTCTTTCTGTGTGTGTGTGTGTGTGTGTGTGGTGTGTGTGTGTGTGTGTGTGTCTGTCTGTGTGTCTCTCTCTCTCTCTCTCTCTCTCTCTCTCTCCTCTCTCTCTCTTCTCTCTCTCTCTCTCTTCTCTCCTCTTCTCTCTCTCTCTCTCTCTCTCTCTCTCTCTCTCTTCCTTTGTGTCTCTATGTTTCTCTACGTCTTTGGATGCTCTCGCTTTGCGTATACAAATAACCATCTTAACTTCCTTTGGTCGGGTATCCTTTTTGATCCCTGAAGGAATGTAAACTACCAGTTGGAAAAACGTTTTTTAATTAAGCTGTGTCAAAAATATAACTGTTTTTTTCTCTCTCTCTCTCTCTCTCTCTCTCTCTCTCTCTCTCTCTCTCTCTCCTCTCTCTCTCTCCTCTCTCTCTCTCTCTTCTCTCTCTCTCTCTCTTCTCTCTCTCTCTTCTCTCTCTCTCTTCTCTCTCTCTCTCTCTCTCTCTCTCTCTCTCTCCTCTCTCCCTCCCCCCAATGGCCAAACCACCAGACGTAAGATTCTATACATCTTGATCCTCATAAAAACAACCGTCGTGACTCGTGATTGAACGTCTGTTTCCGTGAACACTATCAAATTGAAAACAAAGAGTGTGTGCTCCACCGTGTGGTTAAGACGATCACTGCAGGATAAGATCGTAAAAGGCGGGATTAAGCAATCTCTGTTAAGGTGGGGAAGCGATCACGGATGTATGAGTATTGAACCCGGTGACTCACCTGTCTGAGGTGAGGGGTAATTTAAAAGGTGCAGGTATAAACGGGTGCGGTACTCAGCGGAACAGAACACACTTAACACACCATGGAAAAGAAGAGCACTGCACTAAAAGAGGGCTTTCTGGTGAAAAGAGTAAGGATTTGATTATAACGTCTTTATTTCTTTACTTTCTTTCAACTATTCTGTCTTTTTTCTGTACAATAGTGTGTGGCCTTGTCTTGCCTCTCTGTCTGTCTGTCTGTCTGTCTGTCTGTCTGTCTGTGTTTTGTGCCTGTCTCTTACTATTTAGTAACCATCTGTCTCTCCAACCATCACCTGGTGTCTGTCTGTCTGACTACAGTGTACTGCCTTTCTCCCAGGTTCACCTGGTGCCTGTCTGTCTGACCATGGCCTGTCTCTCTCCCAGGGGCACCTGGTGCCTGTCTGTCTAACCATAGCCTGTCTGTCACTCAGGGTCAGCTGGTGCCCGTCTGTCTGAACATGGTGCCTGTCTGTCTCTCAGGGTCACCTGGAGCCTGTCTGTCTGACCATGGCCTGTCTGTCTCTCAGGGTCACCTTGAGCCTGTCTGTCTGAGCATGGCCTGTCCCTCTCCCATTGTCACCTGGTGCCCGTCTGTCTGACCATGGTGCCTGTCTGTCTCTCAGGGTCACCAGGAGCCTGTCTGTCTGACCATGGTGCCTGTCTGTCTCTCAGGGTCACCTGGTGCGTAACTGGAAGGCGCGCTGGTTCGTGCTGACCCCGGACCAGCTGCTGTACTACAAGTACGAGGGCAGCAAGCGGGACTCGTGCCAGCGGGGCCGGGTCATGCTGCGGGGCTGCGAGGTCACATGCCCCTACCTGGAGAACGAGAGCCGCCCGGTGAGTCACACACACCGGGGGGGTGCGACCTATCAGGGGGTCTCAGGGGGGAGCTGGATGTGTTTACATTATAAAACCCAACATGTAGCTGCTGCTGGTGAGACAGGTGACTGGTGAAAGAACAGAAAGGGGAATCCATTTACATCTGCATAAAGTAAAGTAAAGTAAAGACAAGAGTTGAAATTTCTCATAGAACCACAGTTTAACAGAGTGCAGAGTAGCAGCAGGACACCATAGTACTGAAGTATGGCATTTATTAATTCACTCTATATTTCATATCTCAACAAATGGCAGTCTCCAAATTCAACACGGTTTTAGATACATGAGATTGTGATTACGCAACGTGTGTGTGTTTGTGTTTGTGTGTTTGTGTGTGTGTGTGTGTGTGTGTGTGTGTGTGTGTGTGTGTGTGGTGGGTGTGGGTGTGGGTGAACTTTCACAACACCTCTGTAGTCTCTATAATCTCTGTATCCATAATCTCTCGCTCTGCAGGGTTTAGTTCAGTTTTGTGTAACTTTGTAATTTTCTTCCAAACAGTTCTTGGTCACAGTGCAAACTTTCGTTTTAAAAAGTTAATATTCAAACCATGGTTATATAATTAATCATGTGATCAACCGAACCATGTTGTTAAATAAATTACAATTTGAGCCAGTGTATTATGTGTTAGAGGATAACACTATTTAAAAAAAAGATTTAAATTTACATAAACAAATTAAAAAATAAACCAATCTCATGTCATCTAGTAGTTAAATCCATTCCTGTCTATTAAAACCTAATCTATCTAATCCTAACCTAACACTAACCTAATCCCAACCCTATCCTAACCTAATTTTATCCTAATACTAACCTATTCCTAAACCTAATCCCAAACCCTAACCCTAACCTAAACCTAACCTTAATCCTAATCCCAATCCGGTCCCAGCTGGTGTTCAAACTGAGGACCCAGAGCTCAGTGGATCACTTCCTGGAGGCGTGTTCCCGGGAGGAGAGAGACCAGTGGGCCGCCGCCATCAGCGACGCGGTGGAGGACCTCCGTCAGGCTGATGGGGGGGCGGCCGGCCCCCAGGACCCCACCTCCACCCAGCAGCACCTCCAGGACATCAACCTCAGGTACCCCCGGGCACGAGGAGGTGTGGACTGACGGAGAGGTGTGAATGGAAGTGGATTCGGATGGGTCTGTCTCTCTCTCTCTCTCTCTCTCTCTCTCTCTCTCTCTCTCTCTCTCTCTCTCTCTCTCTCTCTCTCTCTCTCTCTCTCTCTCTCTCTCTCTCTCTCGCTATCTCTCTCTATCTCTCTCTATCTCTCTCTCGCTATCTCTCTCTCTCTTCTAGCTCTCTATTAGCTCTCCCTCCTCTCTCTCTCTCTCTCGTTATCACTCTCTCTCGCGCTCTCTCTCTGTCTCGGTCTCTTTCTCTTTTGCTCTCTCTATCGCTTTCATTCTTGATCAGTCTCTCTCTCTCTCTCTTTCTCTAGTCATGTTAAGACTCTCTCTTTCTCTCTCTCTCTCCAGTCAGGTGGTGGACTCCATGTATGACGTCCACAGTGGCATCAAAATGACCAACCACGTTGATCAAGGCAGCACCTACAGCAACTGCTTCTCAGGTCCGTCTCCTCCGGGTCCTAAAGAGAGAAGGGTTCAGAACGCTTGAGGAGGATGAGGATGATGATGATGGTGATGATGATGAAGAGGATGAGGATGAGGAAGATGATGATGATTTTGATGATGATGATAAAGAAAGGATGAGGGAGATGATGACGTGGAGGATGTGGATAAGGATGATGATGAAGAGGATGACGAAGATACTGATGATGATGATGTTGATGATGATGATGATGATGATGATAAGACTAAGGATGATGATGATGATGAATGTGATAAGGATGATGATGTATTGTAGAGGACGAGGATGTAGGGGATGACGATGGTGATGATGAGGATGAAGAGTACGATGATAAGACTGAGGATGATGATGGAGATGAGGATGAGGCTGACGATGATGAGGACGGTGATGAGGATGAAGACGAGGCTGTGGCCCCCTGCAGGCTCGGCGGTGGTGGACTGGCTGGTGTTCTCGGGGGCCGTGCTGAGCCGGGCGGATGCGGTGACCCTGGCGTCGGCGGTGATGGAGGAGGGCTTCGTGCGCCCGCTGGGCCACCGGAGCGTGGAGGCGCTGCGGACCGCCGGCCTCACGCAGCAGTTCCTGGACGACTCCTCCGCCCTCTACTGCTTCGTGAGTGGCTAGGACGCTGGAGGGGGCGGGTGTTGAGGAAGACTGCTTCATCGTATGATGACCACTTCCTGTGTGTGCTCCTCTGTGACTGAAGGGGTTCAGACACGTCAGACTCGTGTGGACATTGGGGATCGAACCCGGGAGCTTTCCTAATGGGGGTCGAACACCTCAACCACTAGACCAGGGGTTCCCAACCGCGACTCCGGGGCCACTCTGGGGTCCCTGATTTGCATACGGGGACGCAGGAGATTGCTGACATAAGCTCCGGGAATTGTAGGATCCATTCAAGGCAACAATTTGCAAACACTTTTAAAACCTTTTAAAAGTTCTCCCATTCGCGCTGGATGCTGCGCCGCGCAACATTGCCCCTCCTACCGGGAGCTGCGTAGCGCAACCTAGCGACTTGCTTCTGGCGGCTGCTGCGTGGGCAGCATTTTGGGACAATTTTACTATTTTCTTGAAAACCCTCATAGGCATGAGGTTTCTTTTCTTCTAGAATAGCATAGGATTTTAGCAGTCGTTTTCAGCAGGCGTTTTAGGAGAAAATGGGTTAAACGTCAGTTGAATACAAACTGCGAGTGCTATTCCCTCAGTGTGTGCAGTAGAGTGATGTGATAACGTTCATTTGGACATCGATTACCAATGCCACATCCTCACTCTCCCTTCTTTGTGTGGAAGCAGATGAACAAAAGCAAAAGGTTGGGGACGTAAATGTTTCCAAAGCAAAAAAACGGGGTCAGAAAGGGGTTGGCTTGAAGGTGGTGTTGAGGGTGGTGTTGCTCTGTGTTCCTCTGCAGGCGGAGACCTTTAAGAAGCGCGGCAGCGTGAAGGCGGAGACGTCGCTGGCGGCGGTGGAGCTCAGCGGTCATGTGACCCGGAGGGGCTACCTGCTCAAACAGGTAACGACCAGCTAGCATCACTAGCCACAATGAAGGAAGCACAATAAACACATCGTGGAGTTTGTCGGGGTTGAACTCCTACTTTTGATTCCACTTTGTTCTATTCTACTCTACCTTACCCCAATGTAATCCTACTCTACCCCTTTACACTCTTTACTGTTTTGATTATATTTTATTATTTCTCTCTCCCCTCCTCTCCTCTCCCCTCCTAATCTCTCCTCCTCTCTTCTCCTCTCTCCGGCCCTCCTCTCCTCCTCTTCTCCTCCTCTCCTCTCCACAGGGGCACCAGAGAAAGAACTGGAAGGTGCGTCTCTTCGTCCTGCACTCAGAGCCCTCCTTCCTGCACTACTACGACCCCAGCAAGGTGCATACATCCCCCATCTCGGATCCATCTTGGCTTCCATCTTGGAAGCCAAGCAGGGTGATGGAAGTGAATGCAGAGTTCCGCATTCACTTCCATCACCCTGCTAGTGTTTCTGAACCAAGATGGCCGCTGCAGGTGAACAAGGCCCACAGCTCAGCCACTAACGAGTCACTGTCGTCTCTGCTCTGTCTCGTTCACTTCCTGTCTGCTGGGTCACATGGTAGAATGACGTCGTCCCGGCGGGCGGCTTCCCACTCAGGGGGTGTCTGGTGTCAGCTCTCCATGACAACGGTGTACCGTCAGGTGAGTCATCGTTCCGGAACTCTAGCCAACGTATTTGGGCCGAATATCAGTTTTAGAGAGAAGAAATAGAAAAAACACAAGTTACTCTCAACACACACAAAGTTGAGAGTAACTTAGTTGTAAAGTGGTCTAGGGTTTGGTTTAGTACTAACCCTGTCTGGGATAACGCAAGAAATAATTCCTTGGTTTGTAGTTATTTTGATTATTTTCTTTTTTAATATCACTGTATTTACCTAGGTTATACTTCACAAACAATGATGATTAAATAATTGACCATTGTTTATTAAGAATATCGTAAAAACGCTTTATGAAAATCTTTCTCTTCTTAGTAGTGTATTACTTCAATAGTTAACAGTGTTAATAGGGCTGTTATAACACATCAAATAAAACGTACCACCTCATTAGTGCTAACGCCATCACCGTGAACCGTGCGTGTCCGTTTCCTCCTCGACAGGGGTCAAAGGTGAGGTCCAGGGCAACCTGTTCAAGATCATCACCAAGTCCAACACGCACTACTACATCCAGGCCCCCACGCAGGCGGACAAGATGGCCTGGATCGACGCCATCAGGAAGGAGGTCTAGACTCCCGCGTGCCCAAACCTAGGATCCATTAACTCTCAACACTCTAATAGACTAATGCATTCCATGAATGCAGCAATGTAGCATTTCAAGAAAACAGATATTTCATGCCCAATGTCAATCCGCGACTTTCGTTTGAATGTCGGATGCAATGTATTCTTTTATTATTTTATATTTGTATTAAAGAAAATCAAACCTGCGCTGGCTGTGCTCTGGAATGCATGGAGCGGGACTCCGATAACGACCTGTGTGCGTGTGCGAACATGCTTCACGGTCCTCCCTGACAGTCTGTAAGGGGCCAACGCACCCGCCAAGGGAGGCGGACCGCACACCCGCTGACTTTACCGCTAACGTCTTTCCTATCCCTTCGTAGGCCTACCTCATAATTAGAGCTGTGCTACTGCTAACCAGGGAGCCAACCTGTTGGCTACGCTTGCGGTTATGGAAAACCTCGGCTTTTATGTGGAAGCACATGAGACGTGTTGTTGCCTACAAGTACTAGGAGACGCGTAACAAACAAATTACAGTTTATTGCCGTGAAGTCAAGTACAAGTGGAACATTCCGATCAAAAAAAGTGCTAGGTATTGATTACATGGACAGTGTTAAAAATACAGCTTTTTCAAAGCTAAAACCAGTAAACATAGAAGGATTAAAAATGCTATTTAACCTCTTGGGAGGCCTATTGACAAAACAGAAGGAACTATCTTCTTTCCATGCACCTATTAAGTTTTACATAAACATATATTCGGGTGTAAAGTTGGGAACAGACTGAATTCAATTTTATCTGATTCAACTGATTTCACAATCATCATTCTTCGTGTCACTGTAAATAAAAGTGCTTCAGTAATTTAGCCTCAGACACACTTGAGATTGCACTCAATTTTTGTGCAGGATTACAGAATTACAATTATCAATCTTCATTAGTCTCACTTCACAGTACTTAGACAGATTTCAGCAATTATTTAGTCACTAGCACAACACCCTCGATTTCATCATTGCAATTTAACAACAAATGCTAATTCCTCAAATTCACACAATTCAGTTCACATTCCCCGCGGTGACTTGAAGACACCGACACGCTGACACATTGTTAGGCCTACATTCAGTCAATGGGTTAATTCCCCTTGCAGGTAATCTAGTGAGGCACTAATCCCGTTTTAAAACGGGATTACAAGGCAGGCGTCACTTTGGGTTGGACCCACCAGCATCCGCAATGGACTCCTTACCGAATTGGACTCCAGCTTCTTTCTCGGGTCGATTTGTGGTAGGTCTAGGTCAGGGTTAAGGTCCCGGGCGGCACGTGGAGGCCAGGGTTAGGGAGGAGGTCTGAGGGGGTCAGGGTTAGGGTCTGGGTCAGGGGGAGTTTAGGGTCTGGGTCAGGGGAGGTCAGGGTAAGGGTCCTGGTCCGTGGGGGCCAGGGTTAGGGAGGAGGTCTGAGGAGTTTTGGGTCTGGGTTTGTTGAGGTTAGGGTTGACGTCTTGGTCAGGGGAGGTCAAGGCCAGGGTGGGGTCTAAGGTCAGGGTTGAGGTCTGAGGAGGTCTGGGTTGGGGTCTAGGTCAGGGTTAGGGTTGCGGTCAGTGAAGGTCAGGGCTAGGGCGGGGTCTAGGTCAGGCTCTGGGTCTTCGGGGGTCAGGGCTCGGGTGGGGGTCTGGTTGGGAGGGTCAGGGTCTGGGCTAGGCCACCTTGGTTAGCTGCAGATCCCCGGACACCCTGAGGGCGGTGAGCGAGGCCAGGGGCGTGAGGCGGTGGGTGAAGCTGAACAGCGGCTGGCCGTCCACCAGGATGCGGAACTGCTGGTGCTCGCAGACGATCTCCATCTGTCAGGGGTAGGAAGGTATGGGGTCAGAGGTCACTCAAATAGTTCAGGTCGGGCGTCTATCCAAAGCAACCTGCAGTGAATTCAAATACAGACAGCATAAATTACATGGAGGTAAATATATAAATGCACAGGGTAAGTAGGGATCCAGCAGCGAGGAGAAATGACCTAGCGTTTCAATTGTAATACAGGGGTTCTCAACCTGTGGTTCGCGAGCCAGCAGTGGGTCAGCCCGGAGGACCAGGAGGGTCACGGGATGGGTCTCACATACATTGTTTTTATCCGTTTCACTCGAGACTAAGGACGAAAAGCCGACTCCTGTCATTATCTGAATGTCTGCATTTTTCACTTTCATTTTAAAATGAACCAATCATCATTAAATCTAAGTCCAATGGCTCGTCTGACGTGAGAGACAGCTTGCTGCTAAAGTAATCTCCTCAGATGGGACCAACTGGAAGGACCGGTCTCACCTTGAAGGACTCTCCAGCGGTGAAGGGGAAGTAGGACAGGGTGTTCTCGGAAGGACCCCACTTCCCAGCCAGACGGGCGTTCCGCTGGACTGCTTTATCCGGGAAGTTGACTTTCAGCTGGAGGCCCACGTCGCCCTCTGGCTCCTCCTGCTGGGGGAAACTGGACACGACCACCTCCATGCTGTTGGGCCAGGCAGCCGGGGAGGAGACGACAGGGGCTTCATACACAATACATACAGCGTCTTTTATTCCACTGGTCATTTGATGGAATATTGACTGGGATATTAGTAAGGATTACTTATTCTGATCTTAACCTAGAAGTTTTGTCTCTCACACACACACACACACACACACACACACACACACACACACACACACACACACACACACACACACACACACACACACACACACACACACAACTACGGTCTACAGCACGACACACACACACACACACACACTACGGTTACGAGACATCCATCAGTACAACAGTGCCATCTCCTGACTCTCTCCCTCTGTCTCTCTCTCTCTGTCCTCTCTCTCACTGATTCTCTCTCTCTCTCCCTCTCTGTCTCTGTCTCTCTCCCTCTCTCTCCCTCTCTGAATCAGACACTGTTCTTTTCAACCAATGCTAACTGAGATTAAGACATGCAACACCTTGCATTCAAACAAGTTTTCCATAGATAGTAAGACTTACAACTCAGAGCAAGATATTTACTTCTGTACTGTGTCATATCATATTGATCATGTCTGATGTTGGGTTCAAATTCTAACTCAAAAGTTTGATATTTGAATGTACAAGCCTGTACGCCCTAACATATATGAAACATCAAGTACATTTTAGATTTATTGATTCTTTCATATAAATGCAATTTCTATCCATATATTCATATTTTTATCTATCTCTCTGTGTCTAACATTTGCACAAGGCACCCTGACTTCAAAGAATAAACATTGGCACTTAAATCCTATGTCTGAAACAGGTGTGTGTGTGTGTGTGTGTGTGTGTGTGTGTGTGTGTGTGTGTGTGTGTGTGTGTGTGTGTGTGTGTGTGTGTGTGTGTGTGTCGTGTGTGTGTGTGTGTGTGTGTGTGTGTGTGTGTGCGCGCGCGCGCGTGCGTGCGTGCGTGTGCGCTCACCTCTTGGCTTTATTGTTAACGATCCCCATCACAACCAGCTTCATGGAGGGCCGCAGCCCGCCCTTAATCACTCCGCTATATTCCCCCTGCGAACACGACACGTTCAACTCACCCAACAGCGGACTCACATTGCATTAAACATTAACTGGCATACAGGTTCAAGGTTTATAAAAAGCGACGTGATAAATGTCCTCCGGGGATACTCTGTTGTTTAATTCTTAAAATAGCTCACCGTCCCAACGCAGTCAGAACAGGTGCAACCTTCCCTTTTATCCTCTGCGCATTTCTGCCCTGACTCCGGCGAGAACAAAAGGCCGGTCCGTTCCTTTTACATTTCGCTGACTCCGCAGAACAAAATGCCGTCGTTTGACAAATGCATCGACAATGCACGAACCGAACAAGTCTTACTTTTGTCGGAGGCCGTTGCGTTGCACACACACAGACTACACCCTTCACTGAATTAGCTGTTTAATTACTGCAACTCACATTATGCTAGCCCGAAAACCCTAGCATGCATCGCTCTTGCAAAAGTTCAAACCACACGGCGATACGTACATGGTCTTTTTTGTCCGTGTCCTCCATTCCAGGGGATATCTATCTGTACCTCGATCAGTGATGCCGATGGAGACGAGCGTGAATAACGTTATGCTCCTCCAGACTCCGCCTCGCTGTTGTCATAGAGACAGGCTCCTGCATCAAGGGAGGAGGGGATGCGACGGGGCGTGGCGCACCCGAATAAAAGGAGGTCAGGTTACTAAAATAATAAAAACAAGACCCGATCAAACAGAATCTCTCATCTCTCATCTCTCAAAACTTGTGTTTTAAGATAAGACAAAATAAGATAGTCACAGACGGTAAATGTGGGTGTCACAGCATAAACTACCGGAAATTCCTAAATTTAAAAAAATAATATATATATAAAAACAATGTTGGCTTATATTGCGTTAAATAATATTATATATTATATTATTATCATTACAAATTAAATATATTCTATTAAATATACAATATAAGTGGTTTCCAGACAGACAAAAAGGTTAAAACGACTGCACTATTTATTATTATTATATGTAACTTATGATTGTATAACTTGTGCTTATCATAACCTTTAAACCACTCAGGTCGGACGGATCAGCTGATCGGATAACATGACCTGTCACGTGACCCGCCTCTGTCCATGATGCTACCAGAGGTGCTAGCACCTAGCATGACGGCTGGAAGAGAAACGGGGGCAGTCTGAGAGACGAAGGGAAGTTCTACAAGACCACACCAACGAAATGCGTGAGTGTCCCACCAGTACTGCGTTTCCTTTTCGTGACATTGCTGTCACTGTGGCAACCCATCTGATCCGTGTCGTAGGACACACACGTTTACGTTGAATGACATAATATACAAGGCAATAGCTAGCTCGTAAAAAAAAAAAAAGAGCCAGCTAGCTGTCAGAGGAGTGTGATGAGGTGACAGCCTGCTGTCTGGGAGGACAGGGTTGGACGCTAAAGTGTTGACGTTGATTTATACACTCGGGTGCCGGCTTACCCGCTGACGGTGCACGTTTTGTTTTCCTTAGCTAGTCAGCAGACTTTTGGGTTCGTTTGGTTTAACTTATACTCCTGTTATCGTGGTGGCTTTGCCCTGCGAAGTAATGCAACGCGATTGAAAGTGGCTGCCTTTTCAGCCGCGGCACTTTACGTCATCAGGTCCGACATGTGTGTTTGTGTATTGAACGTAGCTTTTGTTGTTAAGCTTCTTTTATCACAGTGTATCTCTCCCTCTCTCTTGTTCATTCAGGCGAGGGGGGCTTGGGGGGTGCTCGTAGCGACCCGGGGGTCTTTCCACAGTGAACGGTGTCTGGTGGTCTCGCCGTGATGTACCCGTTCGGCTGCGACGCACAGACCTCCCTCCTGGACCTGTTCGCCTTCTTCAAGCAGTGTTTGCGGCAGGCAGAGTGGGAACTGGCCAGCGCCTGCGTGCCCCAGCTGGTCACCCCTCCCGGTGGACACGCAGAAGACGTGAAGAACATCATCAAAGCCATCATCTCGCGCCCTTACAAGTTGAAGTACGTACAAAGTAACCCTGTCGTTCAGTGTCGATTTGTGTCTTAAGCTGAATATGTTAAAGTGAGCGCGTGATTTGTCGGTTTCTCTAGAGCCTAGAGTTGCTGTAATCGTCAGAGTAATAAATACTCTACTATTCTATTCTGTGCTACAGTCCAGTGACCAGACATTGTATTATTTTGTAATAAAAGGGGAAAAGGGCAGATAGTCTAGTGGATAAGGATGTCTAGCTCCTAGCCAAAAGGTTCTGGGATCCAACCCAAATGTCTTACTCTGTACATACATCCTTTCATACCTCCCCTTCTGCTCAATAATGACATGTATCTCATGTTTAACTAAATAATTACCAAACTGTACAGTACTACAGTTAGTACTGTAAAGTAAAGTACGTTTAATTCCTATTGCACACCTTCTATGGCTATCTTGATACCGCTCAGCAGCCCAAGCTAGTTTAGCTCTGGGCTACAATGGGCTGTCAGGGTTTAATCCAAGGAAAAAGGAAGCGACTGTTATTGAATGACATGACTGTGCACTGGTTGTTGGTTGTCCTTTACAGATGGAGCTCTGTGGGCACGCCACACAAGCTGGCCTGGTTCTGGCTTCAGGTGCTGGAGAACTGCACCGAGGAGCGGGTAAATATTGATAGAGCTCCGCGATGTATACAAAGTCATACATGTATAACAAGCAGTGAAATGCTTACTTTGCCCTCTGCTACGACTGGGCTTGGATGATAAATGATGAACACGCAATAATAAACTATAAGAGTGAACAGGTGAAATAAAAGTAGTAGTGTATATGCACAATATAATAAGAGTGAAATATAATTATATCAAGGAATATACGTTTAGCCTAGCATCCCCGCTTAGCCTAGCAGTCACGCTTAGCCTAGCAGCTATGCTAACCCTAGCTCTGTTGGCCCCCTCCAGGTTTCCACGGAGACCAGGAGGGAGCTGGAGCTCCTGCTGCTCCTGGAGGAGGTGGGGGAGGAGGGCGTTCAGGAGACGGCGCTCAAGGTGGGGTTTGGATGTATAGATGCGTACCGCTGTATGGGACACAGTCAAATGTATGCGAAGAACCATTTGAACAAAGATTGTTAAGCAAACGTGCCGCTTTATCGTGGCTCCAGTCTGATGCGATATGCTTTTTGATTGCTCAACACAGATTATACACCACGGCTCCTTGATAACACGGCAGTGATATGTCATACGTAATGTGTAATAGTACTATGAAATGCATGAATCTGGGACGTAACATGATACTTTGACGACTGGCGTGAAGCCTTTACCACTGTGATTATCCTAGTGGGACTTTCGGCCAATCTCATTTCTCTATTTTACCCCTTCCCCTTCACCCGATTCCCTACCCTACGTGCTTGGCCTTGATAACAGAGTGTCAAGGTAGATATGTCATAACGTAATGTGTAATAGTACTATGAAATGCATGAATCTGGGACGTAGCATGATACTTTGACGACTGGCGTGAAGCCTTTACCACTGTGATTATCCTAGTGGGACTTTAACTAGCAGTGGGTGCACTTGGTCTTTAGGACGCAAATTGTTAGACCGAGGACGCTGGGGATCAAACTAAGTACCTTTGGGATGGGAGTCAAACCCCCTTAGCACTAGCGTATTAGGACGCAAATTGTTAGACCGAGGACGCTGGGGACACACACACACACACACACACACACACACACACACACACACACACACACAACACACACACACACAACACACACACACACAACACACACACACCACACCACACACACACCACACCACACACACACACACACACACACACACACACACAGGATGCTGTGGTAACCGGTGTTCGTGCCTCTCGGAGCAGGAGCTCCTGCACGGGGTCTTTCTGGAGAGCCAGTCCCGGCCGGAGGGGACGGGCATTTCCACGGCGACCGCCGCCTGCGTGGAGTCGACCCTGCGGACCCTGCTGGAGCGCCGGAAGCCCACCCTGGCCCAGGCCCTGGCCCGCTTCCTCCAGGTAACATGTGGACCTGCAGAGAAGCTCCCTGTGGAGGGGGGAGGTGACCTCATCTGAATCATCTAATTAATTAATTAATCCTGAGAGAGACCTATACACACAGCAGTCGGTGAGAAAGGCCCTGGTTATAGTCGAGCGGAGAGAAGACACTCGCAGTGTTTTCATCAAAACAAATGACCACATTCAGTACGGCGACTGGTATGAATAATAACCAAACCGTGTCACTGATCGGTCACAGTATCGGTCATCCACCCGTCACCAATCGGATGCTTTATTCAGGTCCCTCTTTGGGATGAGGGAAATAAGGACTTTATTCATGAGATGATGGGTGCTCACTTTAACCTCCCCCTCCCCACTCTGCTGGTTCCAGGCCTCTTCTCCTGGGGGCCTCAGTGACTCCGCGCTCCAGGGCCCCTTCATCGGCCACCTGCTGGAGCGCCTGAGGGGCCCCGACCGGAGCCCCGCGTGGGCGGAGGAGGTCTGCAGCGTGCTGGGCGCCCTGCCCTGGAACTCGGAGCGTAGCGGGGCCGCCCCCCCAGTCCAAGCCCTGTGCGAGGGGCTGTGGGGGGTCCGAGGGGGCCCCCTGACGGAGGAGCGTGTGCTAAGCGCTCTGCTGCGGCCCCGCTCCGACGCCCTGGTGAGGGCGTACAGCGCCACCGCCCTGCGGCTCCAAAGGGACCACCTGCTGAGGACCACGCCCGGGCTGCCAGGTAGGGCCGGGCGTGAATAAACAAGACGTCTGACGTCCTGATCCCCCGTCGTTCTCTGCTGGGTTTTTAGACACAGTCAGGTCTTTTGTGTTAAGTATCTATTTGAACTGAAGCTAAGTTTCCATTGGGCGACTTGCATGAAGTGATACGGTGAAGCGAAGGTCATTGGGTTGATTTTAGATGCTGAGTGAAGGAGAGCAGAGCAGTGAAGAACTGGAGGGGAGGACTCCTTGTTAAGCACAGCAATGTAGTTCTAGAACAGGGAACAGGTTCTAGGAACATTGAGGAGAATCTAGAACAGGGACCAGGTGTTGGAACAGGGATGAGGTTCTAGAACAGGGACCAGGTGTTGGAACAGGGATGAGGTTCTAGAACAGGGACCAGGTGTTGGAACAGTGGTGAGGTTCTCGAACAGGGACCAGGTGTTGGAACAGGGATGAGGTTCTAGAACAGGGACCAGGTGTTGGAACAGGGATGAGGTTCTAGAACAGGGACCAGGTGTTGGAACAGGGATGAGGTTCTAGAACAGGGACCAGGTGTTGGAACAGGGATGAGGTTCTAGAACAGGGACCAGGTGTTGGAACAGGGATGAGGTTCTAGAACAGGGACCAGGTGTTGGAACAGGGATGAGGTTCTAGAACAGGGACCAGGTGTTGGAACAGGGATGAGGTTCTAGAACAGGGACCAGGTGTTGGAACAGGGATGAGGTTCTAGAAACAGGGACCAGGTGTTGGGAACAGGGATGAGGTTCTAGAACAGGGACCAGGTGTTGGAACAGGGATGAGGTTCTAGAACAGGGACCAGGTGTTGGAACAGGGATGAGGTTCTAGAACAGGGACCAGGTGTTGGAACAGGGATGAGGTTCTAGAACAGGGACCAGGTGTTGGAACAGGGATGAGGTTCTAGAACAGGGACCAGGTGTTGGAACAGGGATGAGGTTCTAGAACAGGGACCAGGTGTTACAACAGTGATAAGGTTCTAGAACAGTCTGGAATATCTGCTGACTTTTCAGTGTGGTTTTTCTTCTTGATTATGTATGTTACAAGGTCAGGGAATTAGGCTCCCATGTCTGTGTGTAGATGTTATAATAGTAATCTGTATAACAGATTGTTGGAGGCCAGGTGAAAATGAAAATGAGGACAAGAGCTTTAAAACCCAGACAGCAGTAAACTATATGTGCTTTGACAGCAGTTTCTATGAGGACCAGATCTCTGCTCATACTCTCACTTCTCTTTGCTTATTTACAGATGGTCTTTGTTCCAATTTATAAAACCATTTCCAACAGCATAATGTGTGTATTTCTGTCGTGCACCTGAGGTTAAAACTGGACTTCCTCACTAACCTCTCTTCTTCTTTGACTTCTGTTGCCAGTCGATCTCCCGGAGGCAGAGAGGCTGGTCCTAAGCTTGTGTTGCCATGAAGACCGTCAGTTAGCGTGGAAGACCATTTACTTCGAGTGTCTCAGCAGTGGGAAGCACTTCCTTGAGCAGGTTCTGGTGGGTCTGCCCGCACCGAACTAAACTTAACATGAAGGACGGAGAGGACTTGTGTTCATTTGTTCTACCAAAAGAAGAGTTCAAATACAATTAGGGCTGTGCGATTAATTCGAAGTTGATCATGATTTAAATTTTTTGCGTCAAAAGAGATAAATAAATAAAGATATATATATTTTCTTTTCATTTAATATACATATTTGTACATTATTTTCGATTTGAACATTTCCTATTTGAACATTTTCTACAGCTCTGCTTTTAGTTGCACACAACAAGTGCTTTAATATGCATTGTCATGGTGGGTGTGTTTTGAATCTGTGTCCAGGTGCTGGATTTGATTCCTAATGTATCCATGAACTAAGTGGCCCCTTCTTAGTAACTTGCTCCTTAATGACCAGTTTCTTTGGGTAAAAGTGTCTGCTAAGTAGTAATAAAACAGTTAAACCGCATAGAACATGTCCGTTTGTGTGTAAATGAGGTCTAATCTCATTGAACGGGGTCTGGTCTTGCTAGGTGACGGGTCTGGACCTGATCAAGCGGGAGGAGTTCGCCTGGCTGGAGGTGCTGCTGAAGCAGGAGTTCCAGCCGCTGTCCCGCCTGCTGCTCCTGCTGGGATGGACCCACTGCCACAGCCTCCGCTCCGCCCAGAGCCTGCTCCACACCCTCCACCTTCAGCAGGTCAGAGTCCCAGACACCAGCCAGCCGACCGCAGCACAGCAAGACCTCACCGCCGTGACTCAGAAACTCTCAAACTCGAGGCCCCATCGCTGCTGACGGGACGGTCTGGTGTGGTGGAGCGTGACAAGACCGCGATGGGGAAGGCTTCCCTTAATTCTGGGTCTCCTCGTCTTCCCTTCACTGCTATGCGTTTGTCTAGATTGTTTCCTTCCCTTGTTTTCTTCCCTTCTCCCCTCTTGTGTTCTCTTCTTCTCCCCTCTTCTCCTCCCCCTTTATTCTTGTTTTGTCTTCTGTTCTTTACTCCTTCTCTCCTTTCTTCTCTTCGTCTCTTTTCTTCATCACTCCTCTCTCTTCCTTTCCACGTCTTTCTCTTCTCCCCCATTCAGTCCCAGCGTGACGTTGGTTGCAGGTGAACCTTCACGTTGTCATGTTTAATAACGTCGCTGTCTATCACGGTGTCATCATGGTAATATGGATTATTTCCTCATCCTTGATTTTGTGTCCCGGTCACTTCCTTCCTGCACAGCCGCCTGCCAACGACTCTGTTCTGCAAGAATTTGCCAACTTCCTGTCTTCTCAACTGGCCGTGCTGGAGTGGTGTAAACTCTACCACCCGTAAGCTTTCAACTCAACTTTATTCACACAACCCGTCAGCACAGTCACAAAACGCACCCCTCTTAAGCACTTATTGTAATGTTGTACCTCCTTTCACTTAAAAATATATCATTGTGTAGCATCTTATCCTAGCTATCTTTTTTGTGTATGTAGGGAATGGGTTAAGTAAGTAAATAAATTGGGTTAAGTAAGTAAATTCTTCAAATTACTCGACTGGAGAAAAGCCCATTTTAAAATAAGTTTTGTCCCCTCAGCCATCATAGCACTAAACAAAAATATGTCGATTTTTCATCACTGTGTATTGTCCATGTCATGTTTATTTCTGTCTACATAATTTTCTGTGGCATATGAGGGGAGAAGGTTTATCGGTTATCTGTTGCATATGTGGGAAAATAGTGTGTTTGTTATCTGTGTGCTACACAGTGTTGCTACACTGTGCTGCGTCTTTTTAAATGTATGCTGCCCTGAAACCAACTCGACTTGACTCTGTGGGGGGAAAAAAAGGACCCCCTTGGGGACATTAGAGAAGCTAACTAACTAACCAAGTGGCTTTGGATACCAGCGTCCGTTCAATGCCTTTTTAATGTTAACGTTATGGGGGGTCTCCCGGGCAGGACGGTGTCCAGGGAGTCCCTGGTGTCTCAGCTCCACAACCTGGACCACCACTCGGCCCTGTACCTACTGCACACCCTGACCCCGCTGGCACGTCTCCCGGAGGCCAGGGTGCTGGCCCTGCTGCAGCAGCTGCTGCCACGGCAACCGGGGAGAGGTCAGCCCCCTCTCTCACCCCCGTCACCCGTCCGCCCATCCGCTCCCTTACTGATGCATGCGCCCGTTGAGTCATCCAACGTCTCTTTTTCTATTTGCTGTCTCACCCTCTCGCTCACTCGCTCACCTACTCCCCCAATCACTCTCTGACCTACTCCAATTCATTCTCTGACTCACCCACCTACTCCCCCGTTGGCTCTCACTCACTCACTCACTCACTCACTCACTCACTCACTCACTCACTCACTCACTCACTCACTCACTTCACTCACTCACTCACTCACTCACTCAATCACTCTCACACCTCAGTCACTCACTCACCTACTCCCCATCCACTCGATCACTCACCTACTCATCCATTCACTCTCTCCCTCACTCACTCACCTATTCCCCCATTCCCTCGATCACTCACCTCACTCTCTTACCCACTCTTCTTTCGCTGGTCTGTCTCCAAGGTTCCATACATCAAATGAACCCATTAGTCTTAACGAGAAGTGCTCTGTGATTGGCCGCTGGAAAACTCAATCAGCTAACCCTCCCCACTCCTTCCTTCCGGTACCAGACGACGTGGAGGGGATCAGCACGGCCGACGCTGCGGTCCACAGGAACGTGGTTCTGTTCCAGGGCTTCTGTGCCATGAAGTACGCGCTGTACGCCCTCTGCCTGAGCACCCACAAGTACTCCGGCTGCACCCAATGCACGGGTGCTGAGCTGCAGGACGCGGACGCGGACCACGGACGGACACCTGCAGAACGTACGCATGCATCACTTTAAAGGGCTGATTGTGGTCCCACGTTCACGCAACGCTAGGGGGTTACGGACTCGTTGCGTTCTTGCGGACCCTCCTTGTTGCTGTTAGATATTGGTGCGCTTTGAAGTGTGACTGTGTCGGGGTTTCATCTAAAGGTGTCATATTATACCACCAGGTGTGAGTGTGATGAGCCGTTACAAGCCGTTCTGAAAATCGGCCTCTTCTGACATCACAAAGTGGGCGTGTCCACCTAGCTGTGTGCTGGATGAGCTGAGCAATGTTTGCTACAGTCCACTGGGTAGGCTGGCAGACTGATCTATCCAGCACACGTCTAGGTGGACACGCCCACTTGTGATGTCAGAAGAGGCACATTTTTGTAACGGCTAACCACACTCACACCTGGTGGTATAAAAAGGGACCTTTTTAAATATCTTTCCAAATGCTAGTCGTTTGATTGAGTCAAAAAATGTGACCTTTCGGTTGTGAGCTGAAATAACTAGCGAAGCTGGATCTGAATAAGACGAGATGTTCTGTTCATCCCAGTTTGGTGCCCCAGCTCCTCATATCTCCACGTGTCTGCCCAGGGTACGAGCAGGTGTTCCAGCACTACCTGTCGGAGGTGCAGCTCTACCTGGAGGTGGTGCCCGCCATGTTCCGCCTGGAGCTGCTGGAGAACATCTTCTCCCTCCTCTTCCTCTCCAGCGACGACTTCCTCCAGGCCCGACCAGAGAGACCCGGCATCCGCCTCCACCTCTACCTCCACCTCCACCAGCCCCGGAGCCCCAACACCACCCAAATCACGGAACAAGACCTCAGACTCTGGAGCCCCCAGAGAGGAGGAGGAGGAGGAGGAGACGGCGGGTAAACCAGTCGGCGGGGCGACGGCGCCCCCAGCTGGCCTGGCGGCAGCGGCCCCCTTAACAGCTACCTGGACCTGGGCCACCTGACCCGGGGCTGCAGGGGGTTCTTGGTGGACGCTGGGGCCATGGAGGGCCTCCTGCGGCTGCTGAAGGAGGGCCTGGAGGGGCTGTGCGTGGTGGGTCAGGAGGAGGGCCGCGCCCCCCCCGGGGAGGCGGAGGCGGCGGAGAGCCTGGGCTGCTCGGTGACGCCGCAGACGTTCGGGTCGCGCCTGCACCGGCTGACGAAGCGCACGGCCGAGGCCCGGTGGAGGCTGCAGATCGTCACCAGCAACCAGGCGGCCGGTGAGCGCCGCCATTTTGGACCTTCTTTAAAGACACGCTGGCTGGTCACATGACCCTGGTTTAGCTGATTTGAGCTCTTGTCGCCGGGAGCCATTTGTTTTTGAGCTCCACCTTCTTTAAGCTAGGTTTGAACGTCATTATTAATTTAATTTAGAGGCCTTATATATGTTAAAATAGTGCCTGATCAATCCTAAATCTAAGTTGTACAAATCCCTCCAAAAAGGCGCAAAGTGTAACTTTTGATACCAAATATTCTGATATCAGAATAATGTCGTATCCTGCTCTAGGCTGACCTCGTCGCTAGCCACCTGTGTAGTCACCCACCCATCCACCCAATCCGTTCACTCACTCACTCACTTACTAACCCTCTCAATCACTCACTCACTCACTCACTACTAACCCTCTCACTCACTCACTCATTCACTCACCTACTCCCCATTTGATTCTATCACTTTCTCACTCACTCACTGACCTACTCCCCCAATCAATTTCACAATCACTCACTCAACTACTCCAATTCATTCACTCACTCACCTACTCCCCAATCCATCTCACAATCCCTCACCCACCTACTCCCCAATTGACTATCTCACTCACTCACTCACTGACTCACTGACTCACTCACTCACTCACTCACTCACTCACTCACTCACTCACTCACTCACTCACTCACTCACCTACTCCTTCATTCACTCTCACAGTCACTCACTCACCTATAGCCACCCGCGTAGCAGCCAGGGGCGTCCCATAGGGAGACCGCAGTAACCGTCTTCCTCTGGGTCCAGGTTCAGAGAAGGCCTTCCAGAGCGCGGGGCCGGCCTGTCCCACGACCCCGACCCTGAGCCGGGGATCCGGCTCCAGCCTTAAGAGGAGGAGGCGGCGGCTGGGGAGACGGACCTCCACGGAGAGAACCAACGGAGAGGCTAACGCTAGCGCTAGCTCCCCAGGTGCTGCTTTGTCATTTAGTTAGCGTTAGCATAGTGAATACAATGTGTTCACGTGTAGAGCTCGATGTAGTTAATGCTATGATACAAATGAGCTATGGTCTCAGCGTGTCCCTTAAATGTGGACCAGGGATGCTGACACTAGCATGTAGCATTCTGTCCTGCCTGTTGTCGTGTGTCTTGCTTTCCGTGTTTTATCTCTATCTCACACTCCCAAGATCATTTAATTGTTATCGACAGCAGAGTAGTGGCCTTGCTGAAAGGTTCTGGGTTCGATTCCCAATGTACACTATGCCATAGTGCTAAAACTATCCCAGCCTCTCACGGTTCCTGGTTTCATGTGTTCATGGTTCTTGCTGGCTTTGTCCTGGTCCAGGTGGTGGTGGAGGAGGTGGTGGAGAAGGAGGAGGTGGTGGAGAAGGAGGAGGTGGAGGCGGGGGCTCTGAGGGGGATGAGTGCCCGTGCGGAGGTCCCCACAGCTGGCTGGTGCCGGCCATGCTGGCGCCCCCGGACTCTCTGCTCATATCCTGCATCCAGAGGGGGAACTTCATGGAGGCGCAGCAGGTCAGCCTCTGTCTCTCTGTCTCTCTATCTGTCTCTCTGTCTCTGTCTGTCTCTGTCTCTCTGTGTGTCACTCGTGGGGAACGTTCCAATGGTCGTCGGGACGCGCCTGTCCTGGTTCCACCCCCTTGCTTCCTATATCTTGTATTTATTCCCCATTGTGCCCACTGACCCACTAAAAGGCCTAGAGTCACTGCGGAAGTATCATGGGACCAATAGTTAGTGCCATATAAGGCAAGTCTGAAGGTTGACACATGCCCATGTAGGGAGAGTCTGAAGGTTGACACATGCCCATGTAGGGAGAGTCTGAAGGTTGACACACGCCCATGTAAGGAGAGTCTGAAGGGTTTGATCAGCCCAGATCAACAGTCCATCTTGAATCATTTCCGCTACGCTCCTTTCATCCTGCTACCTACAACTGCTCATATCCTTCGGGGCACCTGTACAGTAGCAATGAGAAGGCTGTAGGAAAAAGTGTTGGAACCTACCCATAATGCCTCTGTATATTTATCCCCCCCCCCCAATGTACTTCCTGGTTTAACCCCGCCCCTTCTTGTTTCCAGGTGTCTCAGGTGTTCGGTCTGGAAGGCTCCGAGTGCTACGGAGAGCTAGGCTTCATGGAGCGCTACCAGGAGGTGCTGCAGGAGCTGGCTCGTGTGGAGCAGAAGATGGAGTCCCAGTCCCTGTCTCCCTCCTCCTCCTCGTCTGAGGGGGGCGTGGCGTCGGTGGGCGTGGTCTCCGGTGGGCGGAGCCGGCTAGGGAGCAGCGGGAGGTCGACCCTGCAGGCTATCGGCAGCGCGGCGGCCGCCGGTACGACAGCGGACTCTGTGTAGCTTCAATTAGCCGCAATGTTAGCATGTAGTATTAGCATGGCATTAGCATATGGGAAAAGTATTTTAGTACAGTAGCAGGTACAGCAGTGACGGCTGGTGGTTTTTAAAGTGAGGGAGGAAGGACTGCATGCTTGGTTGCCTTTGGTCTGCTTGCACTGTTAGTGGCGTATGGTGGCATAAGTACCGGTATGTGACACTCAAGTTGTTTCAGGGTGTTTTGGTGAACTACAAAATAGCAGTGTGGGATAATTATGTGAAGTGATACAAATCCACCGGTGGCAGCATTGTACTTTGAAAAGCTGGAGGGCAGCATGTCTTGGACTACAAGGGCAGAAGGAAAGGATGCAAAGCCAATTAGTCAAATCACGCCTACTCTTAATTTGTAAAACTAAATATATCCAGGCAGGATCCAGATCCCTTAGCTAGTCACACCCACTCAGACACTCAGAGGAGGACTTTCCTCCTCTCTCCCATTGAACCCAATGTTATTCACCGGCCGCCAAGACTTTCGGAGAAATGAATGGGAGTCAGTGGAGGCTGAGGGAGGAATGTCCTCCCTGAAATAATTGTCAACAGGCGATAGGGGATGCTAATGTCCCTTTACCCAGGGAAACGAACATTACATATACAAAGGCATTTAAGAAGTCATATTTAGGGGCATTAATTCATTACAGTAGTCTGGACAATCAAAATTTTTTAATCTCAACAAAATCTCCTCACTGGAGAAGCCTCCACTGAAGTACAGTATGTATTAGCATGTAACATACCCCAGTATTAGCATGTAATATACCCCAGTATTAGCATGTAACATACCCCAGTATTAGCATGTAACATACCCCAGTATTAACATGTAACATACCCCAGTATTAGCATGTAATATACCGCAGTATTAGCATGTAATATACCCCAGTATTAGCATGTAATATACCCCAGTACTGGCATGTTACATACCCCAGTATTAGCCTGTAACATGCGCTGGTATTAGCCTGTAACATGCGCTGGTATTAGCACTTATCATGCGCCGGTATAAGCATTTAACATGCGCCAGTATTAGCATTTAACATGCACCAGTATTAGCATTTGACATGCGTCTGTCTTAGCACGTAACATGCGCCTGTATCAACATGTTTATTAGCAATTAGTAAGCAGTAAGGGAGGTCAAATCTATGACCCCCTTCAAAGCGGTAAAGCGTCTCGTCTGCGTGTCCCCGTGCAGGCATGGCCTTCTACTCCATCTCAGACATCGCTGACCGGCTCCTCAGCACCCCGACCCGCCCCATCCCGTCCCTGGAAGAGGGCTACTGGCTGGGCCGCTGCCCCGCGGACCACCCCCACCAGCCGGCGGTGCAGGCCCTGCTGGAAGAGCTCAGCCCCCCGGCCATGGCGGCCTTCGACCTGGCCTGCTGCCACTGCACGCTGTGGAAGACCTCCAGGCAGCTGCTGGACACCGCCGAGAGGAGGCTGAACGCCAGCCTGGAGGCCCGCGGTGAGCTCAGGGGGGAAACAACCATAAACAACCCATCCCTCCGTGCCCCGGCTGGAGCACGGAGGGATGGGTTGTTCATGGTTGTTTTGTGTCGGCCAGTGGACTGTGGCTCGAGGTTTCTTTCCCCTGCACTGGGCTGCCCACGTTTTTCCTTTCGCTGTTGGTTAAGACGGCATCGGCCAATGGGACAGTCAGTCGACGGAATAGTCGGTAACCATAGCAGTCGCTGTCCATGGCGGCCGGTAACCATGGCGGCCGGTAACCATGGCGGCCGGTCACCATGGCGGCCGGTCACCATGGCGGCCGGTCACCATGGCGGCCGGTCACCATGGCGGCCGGTCACCATGGCGGCCGGTCACCATGGCGGCCGGTAACCATAGCAGTCGGTAACCATTGCAATCAGTAACCATAGCAGTCGGTCAACGGAATAATACGTTACAGTCAGTAACCATAGCAATAGGCCAATGGAACTGTCAGTAACCGTAGCAATAGGCCAATGGAACAGTCAGTAACCATAGCAATAGGCCAACGAAACGCTCGGAAACCATAGCAATCGGTAACCATGGCAGTCAACCAGTGGACCAGTCAGTAAACACGGCGATCAGTCAAATGACCCGGCAGTAACCATAGCGATCAGCCCGCCCGTGTTTCCTCCCCGTCTAACCCGGCTCCCTGTCTGCTCCGGTCCAGGGGTCCGAGCGGACCCTCAGCTGCCCCGCCCCGGGGGCATCGCCGGGTTCCCCACCGTGCTGCAGCAGGTCAGCAAGATCCTCAACCACACCGCCAGCAACAAGGGCTCCCCAAAGACCGGTGAGCCCCCCGCACCCGCACCTGGGTCACACACACACAGACACCGTTCTAGAGAGGCCGGGAATCTGGCGTGAGAACATGGTTTTATCTGCCAGCAGTCAATTCAAAATAATTCTACTTTCTTCTCATTGGTCAGATGTTTGTATCTGACCACTCATTGGTCAAATGTAACACGTGACCCTTGTGATTGGTGGTGCAGAGTCCTCGGGGGAGGAGCCGGTGGGCTCCAGCCCGTTCGGCTGCTGTATCCAGGAGGTGCTGCTGTCCTGCCAGCCCACCCTGACCCAGGAGGCGCTGGTGTCCCGGCTGGGCCTTGCCCAGCGCCTGGAGCAGACGGTGCTGACCCTGACCGCAGCCACGCACAACCCTGGTACGTCCTGCCCGGGGCGGGCACAGGGGGTCCACGGGCTATTGGCTCGGTCAGAGGGGACCCGGGTCACATGGGGTACCCCTCACCCCCTCACACGCACTTGTTGTATGTTGTACGTCCAGCCACTTAATGTACAAACTTATTGTATTTTGTACGTCTTGGCCCTTAATGTACGTACGCACTTATTGTATGTTCTTTGTCCTGGCACATAAAAATGTTACTTAGTATTGTGTAGAGACTTATCCAGGCTATCTTTGTTGTAAATGGGGAATGGGTTAACCTAGTGATTGTTAGTGCTCGGCCCTTGTCGGGTCGTTTGAATCTCGTCAAACCAATGTGACGGCCGTGCGCCGCGGTACCAGCGATGCGTTTCCTGTCCCCCAGAGGGTCTGACAGGAAGTGCCTTGCTGGCGGCGCTGATGGAGCAGGCGGGGCTGAGGCAAGCGGAGCTGGACGCCCACCCGGTGCGGTCGGGCATGAAGCACATTCTCCGGGCCCTGGACCAGCTCTGCCCCGTGGACCCAGATGGGCCCGGGGCCACGCCCGACGGGAACGGGGCCACGCCCGACGGGAACGGGGCCACGCCCGACTGGACCGGGGCCACGCCCGACGGGACCGCGGCCACGCCCGACTACATGCGCACCTTCCTGGACTACGTCAACACCATGGCCGCCGTGCTGGTGCGCAGCCTGAGCCCAGAGGGTGAGGCCCTTCTCCACCTGCTCCTGTAGGCCGTGTGTGAGGCACTGCAGTGACACGTGTTCGCCTATAGGGGGCACCGTTTGCCTGGTTTAAATTGTACCTTCCTGTTGCTCTTTGATAGAAATCGTTAATATTTAGGCTCCCGGTGAAGTCCAGTGCTGCTGGCTATGATATTTTATACCTGAGATAAATACTATTACCACTGCTATCACTAGTAATACTACCTCTACTAAGAGTACTAGTTGAAGTACTACATATTGCTCCTCTAGTACTATATTTGAAGTTATTGGAGATACTCTCTACACGTAGAGATAGGGATCGCCATTTCGTGTCGTACTGATATTTCAGGATAACCGTTTTGGATTGGTTTAATGTTTTCCCAGGCCACCAATGGCTTGAAACACTAACATTCTATACCCTGATTTTCCCCAAAGGTGGCGTTGTTGTCCGTGTGGGATCAGAAGCTGTAGTTCCCCTTTAAAATGTGTCAAATTGTACCACCAGGTGTGAGTGTGATTAACCGTTACAAGCCGTTTTGAAAATCAGCCTCGTCTGACATCACAAGTGGGCGTGTCCACCGAGATGTGCGCTGGATAGATCAGTCTACCAGCCTGACCAGTGGACTGCAGCAAACATTGCTCATCTATCCATCATACATCTAGATGGCCACGCCCAAGTGTGATGTCAGAAGAGGCAGATTATCGAAACGGCTTGTAACGGCTCATCACACTCACACCTGGTTGCATAATATGGTATCTTTTTTAATAGGGAGGCATCCTGTCCAGGGCTGCTCACTAGGACAGGGGTCAGCCATGCTCTCTACCCCCTGGGGTGACGCTCTTCCTTTTGTGTGCAGACCAGGCTGAGGTGAAACTGGGGAACCCCCTGCTGGTGCTCCTGCAGAACCCCTCCCAGCTGCTGTCCCACCTGCTGTTCGACAGACAGGTGTCCCCTGAGAGGTGAGCGACTGCAGTACACCGCATAGACCACTAGGGGGGAGCGTGTGTCCAATGACAAGCTCATTTGGAGTCGCTACAGATAAGAAGTGCTGAGGAACATAACAAGGTTATTAAAAACGTTTTTTTTTAAAAAAAACCTAGATTCTGAAAGATGTTTAACAACCTAGCTAAAATAAGAGGAGAACAAGTCAGTGGTCGGGAGGGTTGAAGAAGATTTGGGTCCTCGGATGTTTCTTAAAGGGAAATTATGAGGTGGCTTGGTTTGTTAGGGAGCTAGGTGACTAGGTAGCGGGGTCGCTAGGTGGTGGTTGGTTCCACCACCAAGGTTCCTAGCAAATGAAGCATCCGGACTGGGAATGATTTCCACCCAGTGGAGACCATGCAGGAAGACTACTGTGGAGATGGTTGGTGGAGGTCAGGTGACCACTTTGAAATGTCCCGGACACCAAAAACTTGTCCTCTTAACAACACACCAACACTGGGAGAAGTGGTTAATGGTTAAACAGGATTTGCGGCGCGGAATTCCCGACCACAACAACATTATGTAAAGGTTGGAATAACAGGATGTCGTGATGTCATGAGGGTGTTGTTGAGGGGGACAGGCACTTGTATTTATCTAGCAGGCTTTACAACACAAATGGAGTGCCTTACATAGAATCACCTTGAGACGAAGAATCATAGATAGAAAACAGTGATCATTCAGTACCTTTTAATCCCCTGAAGGCTCTGAAGGTATTTCTGAGTTCAAAGTTCACCTAGACTCTGCAGAGCCTTCCCCCGTACCCCCCCCCACACACACACACACACACACACACACACACACACACACACACACACACACACACACACACACACACACACACACACACACACACACACACACACACACACACACACACCCTCTTACGCACTCATTGTATGTTGTACGTCCTTGTACTTTAAAACAGCACTTTGTGTAGCCACTTATCCTAACTATCTTTGTTGGATACGGGGACTGGGTTATCCTAGCGATTGTTGGTGCTTGGCACTTGATTCTATGAACATCTTTACTGCACCGACAGTGATACATTCTTGTTTCTCTTCAGACAAATGTACTGTTACAGATGTACCCTAAATGTACTTGGATGAACACACACAGCATGTCTGTTGAACTGGAACAGGACAGGCAGTGGTCCCAGACTAGATACATTAGGTACATTAAGACCTCAGAGCCGGTGGTGGACTAGTTTCAGCCAATCGGTGGCCTGCCCATCATGTCGTAATAACCGAGTGTTGTTGAACGTTAATACATCCCAGCTGATATGGGGCCTTACTGAGAAGTGGCATAGTTCAACAACTGATTCATGTACTGCTGTTAAATTGTGATAAAATGTATTCTGTTGTTTTCTTTGTATTCTTAGAGATGCATCACCGCACTGGTATCAGATAAAATAGGCCATCGGGATTTCAGCTATTGCCGCTGCTCTGTAGAAGTACAGTTTTCTGTTGACTATTATCTCTGAATCGGGAAACATCGTTTTTATTGCTCTTTAAATCCATTTGCACTGTGGGCAAAAAGGGCGGGAAAATCAAATATGCAAAACAAGGGATTTCTGCCTAAAAACAAACTATAGTATACTAATAGTATACTTATTTCAGAATTCCGAAACCAAATGCAAGAGATTTGATGGTGTCTTGTAAATAGTTCCTCCTCCTCTCCTCCTCCTCTCCTCCTCTTCCTCCTCCTCCTCTCCTCTCCTCTCCTCTCCTCTCCTCCTTCCCTCCTCCTCCTCCTCCTCCTCCTCCTCCTCCTCCTCCTCCTCCTCCTCCTCCTCTGCAGGGTGCGGTCTCTCCTGCAGCAGGCCAGCCTCCATCTCAGCGTGGAGGAGGTGATCCTCCAGCGGTGCTGTGAGCCCATGCCCATCTGGTCCACGCACCCCTCCTCCAATCCACAGCCCCCGGCCCCGGGCCCCCACCCGGATCCCCACCCCGACCCGGAGCGGCTCAAGCCAGGGGAGGACAGCGGGGGGCTCTTCAGCGTGGCCAGCATGACCTCCTTGCTCCGCCAGCTCCTCCCCGATCACGTGACCACCCTGGGAGACCCCTCGCCCCCGCCCAAACCCGGCTCCGTCGACTGCTCCGAGGCCTCCCTGGACACCAGCACCTGCGCCTCCCCCATCAGCCCCTCCAGCTCCCCGCCCTCCTCCTTCTCCTCCTCCTCCTCCTCCTCCTCCGTGTCGTTCTCCTCCTCTGCCAACGTCTCCTCCTCCTCCACAAACAACCCCTCCCCCCCCAGCTCCTTCCTCCTCACCTCCTCCACCCTGGCCTTCCTGAAGACCCGCTCCCCCCTGCTGGCGGCGTTGGCCTGTCTGAGTGCGGCCCCCCGGGGGGGGGAGGCCTCAAGGGCCCCGCCCTCCGGCTGGTCCGGGATCTTCCGCACGGGCCGAAAGGACCAGGCGCTGGACCCGGAGCAGGTGGCCCGCGAGGCGGACGCCCTGCTCCGGGAGTTCCCCATCCTGCAGGCCTACCTCCACGCCGCCGCCGGGCCCGTCCTGGGGCCGGATGCCGCCGCCGCCGCCGCCGCCGAAGAGGGGGGGCTCGGCGCCGCTCTGTGCGGGAAGCCCCTGGTCGGCCTGCTGCTGAGCGGGCCCCAGGGGCCCGGGGCCCAGGCGGTGGCCCTGGACGCCTTCGGGCAGGCCCTGGTGACGCGGGACCTGGGCCGGGCCCTGAGCCTGCTGGAGCTGTACGGGAGAGGGGGCCACCAGGAGGGGGCGCTCAGGGACCGCCTGCTGGCCTGCGCCGCCCTGGAAGGTGAGCGGGGTAAACACGTCGGCCTGCTGACTCTCACACCCCCCAGGATTACAGGCCGTCACCAGCCAGGAGGGACATGAAGATATATATATATATATATACTTTTTTTAATTACCATAAGCTGAATAATTACATTATGTGCAAAAGATACACATACCATGAGCCTATAACTATAACGAGTGTATAATGAGAAAAAAGTATGCGAGTCATTTAGTGATGACCTGTATTCCATCAGCCATTTTCCACATATGTTTATTTAGGGATCAGGACCACAACAAATGCCTGCGTGTTGATTGCATTTGACCATCGAATGTCTGTGTGCGTGTGTGTGTGTGTCTGTGCATGTGCGTGTGTCTGCGTGTGCATGTTTCTGTGAGTGTCAATGTGTGCCTGTTGTGTGTGTGTGTCACTGTGTGTGTGTGTGTGTGTGTGTGTGTGTGTGTCTGTGCATGTGCGTGTGTGTGTACTGTATCTGCGTGTGCTTGTGCCTGTGTGTGTCTCTGCGTGTGCATGTGCGTCTGTGTCTGTGTGTGTCTCTGCGTGTGCATGTGCGTCTGTGTCTGTGTGTGTCTCTGCGTGTGCGTCTGTGTCTGTGTGTCTCTGCGTGTGCTTGTGCCTGTGTGTGTCTCTGCGTGTGCATGTGCGTCTGTCTGTGTGTGTCTCTGCGTGTGCATGTGCGTCTGTGCCTGTGTGTGTCTCTGCGTGTGCGTCTGTGTCTGTGCCCGTGTGTGTCTCTGCGTGTGCTTGTGCCTGTGTGTGTCTCTGCCTGTGCATGTGCGTCTGTGCCTGTGTGTGTCTCTGCGTGTGCGTCTGTGTCTGTGTGTGTCTCTGCGTGTGCGTCTGCGTCTGTGCCTGTGTGTGTCTCTGCGTGTGCGTCTGTGTCTGTGCCTGTGTGTGTCTCTGCGTGTGCTTGCCGCCTGTGTGTGTCTCTGCGTGTGCATGTGTGTCTGTGTCTGTGTGTGTCTCTGCGTGTGCGTCTGTGCCTGTGTGTGTCTCTGCGTGTGCGTCTGTGTCTGTGTGTGTCTCTGCGTGTGCGTCTGTGCCTGTGTGTGTCTCTGCGTGTGCGTCTGTGTCTGTGTGTGTCTCTGCGTGTGCTCGGTCACGTATTCAGGTGCAGAGGAAGAGGGCATCAGACACCTGTTCAGGGTGAAGGACCCCGGGCTGAGGGCTCGGGTTGCGCTGCAGGCCCTGGAGAGGTGGCCGCTGGGTGCCTGTCTGGAGCTGCTGGAGTTCTGCCTCAACGACCCCGACACGGGGCCCCTCCTGAGAGCCGACCTGGAGGGCCGGAGGGCGGAGCTGGACATTTACCGATGGGTACGTTTGGGTTTCAATCAATAATTCACTTTTCAAGATTTTTATAGAATGTTAATATTTAATATAAAAATACTATACCCTACGCACACAGACATCGGATGGTCAAATGCAATCAACACGCAGGCATTTGTTGTATGAATTTCAATAATGGTATCATTTATTTTGTGTTTTGTACGTTTTATCCCAGTTGATCTTTGATTCGCCCCTTTTGCTACGAAAGGAAATTAAACGGACTCAAACTACTCTGAATTGATATGATGATGTTGAACTTTCATATTTAATTTATTGATTAACAGTATCAGTGCTGTGCACACGTAAACACATAGATCAAAGTGAATCATGAGTAATATCGATTTGTATTATTTTAAGAGGAATTATGCACACAAAGTCTTCTGCATGCAATGTCTGCACTGTTAGAGTCTAAAATAGTCTTTGCAATCTCCTCAACGATTCTTTGAAACCAGTTGCCATGAAACAGGAGATCACTCGTTAAGGGGTTAGGGTCTCAGACCGAATGCCAAAACGAATCCTCTCATCAGCCTCACAATATGCAGCTCCCGGTTATTAATAATTCATATCTGACACAACATGCTCCTATTGGCAGATGTTGGGCCTGAAGCCAGCGCTGCCATGGGCCAACTGGCAGGACCTGAGGAACCAGTCGAGGAAAGATCCTGAGAAGCTGTTCACCGTCATGCTGCAGCACAAGGTAGGAGGTCTACCACACAATGCCACCTTCAGCTCACCTGTAGGGTCATGCCACATTAAAAGCGCTCTGAGTTTCCGGGAGGTTGGGACCTTCAGCTCTGAGGAAAGTGCTTTGAAACACTCTGTTGGCTCAGAGTTTTCGCTCAGGGTTTCGTGTGGAAGTAAGCAACCCGAGTCCTCCGAGATCACATCACAGCAATGGTTGCCCATTTCGTTGATAGGCTAAGGTGAACTTGCAGCAATCTCTAAGAGGCGAACTTAAAACCCATTCTAACATTTGTATTAAGATACATTATAGCTTACAATTATAAACATCACCTGATACATTCTGGATCATGTTCAACCATCGCAAGCAGTTCTAATTACTGATTCATCAGATTCAGCAAAGAGGCACAAAGAGATCCCTGCAGGCATCCATACTAGTTGTTGTTATGAAGTCTGGTCTCACGAACAATCTGTTTTTCAGGTTTTATGTCATAGCCTACAAACTAATGAGGGGCGTTTCCTGAACACTCTTAATTTGGGAGAAGGGAAGGTTTACGTAAAGACACGTGATGTCACCTTCAGTTCACCCGTAGGGTGCGGGTCCACCACGTGTTCTAACCTGTAAGGAGGCCTTCAGGCCCAGAGTACCTCTCCACATGTGACCTGATGTAGGGCTGCACCATCATGGAAAAAAAAATCCTAGTCACGATTATTTTGGTCAATATTGAAATCACGATCATTTTTGAGTTTGAAAACACGATGCATTTAATCAGCATGTCTCTCCCGAAAAACTCTTTGTAACTGAGAACTTTGAAAAAGTACACAAAATGGTCAAAAAGAAAATGTTCAAATTTAATATGATGTACAGATAGGTATCCAGCTGTTCTGCACTATCTATAAAACATTCAATAACAATTTTTGTGATCGTTGGACGCTAAGGCGCGGTCCACATGCCATGGAGCGCCCAGGCCTAACCTGTTGTTACCTGGTGGAGTCAACGTGTGTGTGGGTGTGATGGGGGTGCAGGAGTTCGAGCTGTGCGGGGCGTGGCTCCAGCTGTTCCCCGTGTCGGACCCCCTGCGGCTCCAGCTGCAGACGGAACACCTGCTGCACCTGCTGGACAGCGGGATGACGGAGGAGGCCCACCTGGTGAGGAGACGCGCGCACACGCACAGACAGACAGGCGCACACACAAACACACGCACACACAAACAGAAAAACACAAACACACGCACACAAACAACACACAAACACAAACACACGCACACACAAACACACGCACACAAACACAAAAACACGCACACAAACACAAAAACACGCACACAAACACACGCACACAAACACACGCACACAAACACAAAAACACTCACGCAAATACACTCACGCAAACACACGCACACAAACACACTCAAGCAAATACACTCACGCAAACAAACGCACACAAACACACGCACACAAACACACGCACACAAACACACGGACACAAACACACGCGCACAAACACACGCACACAAACACATGCACACAAACGCACACACGCATGTACTCAAACACACGCACACACGCATGTACTCAAACACACAGATACACACACACACACGCACGCGTTTGTCTGGTACAGGCTTGTTGCCCAATAGCAGACACATTTGTTTGTGTGTGCGTGAGCACGTGTCCCTGTCCTCCCTCCCTTCCATTCTGTCCAATAAACGCAGAGAATGGCAACGTCTTCCAAATAAGGTCATGAGGAAGTGTTTTGTAACCCGTCCTGTTTTGACTGGTGAGGCCAGGCTCTGGGATACGGCCCAGTGGGGCTGTCCCAGCCTGGCTTCCTGTTGATGGCCACACAGTGATTGGTCACGGGGTGATGGCCCGGTGGATAACAGCTCACGTGTGTGTGTGTGTGTGTGTGTGTGTGTGTGTGTGTGTGTGTGTGTGTGTGTGTGTGTGTGTGTGTGTGTGTGTGTGTGTGTGTGTGTGTGTGTGTGTGTGTGTGTGTGTGTGTGTGTGTAGCTGCTGGAGGGCGTGCAGGAAGTGGGCCTGGCGGTGTGTGAGCACGCCCTGGACCGCCGGCCAGGGTTCGCGGCGTGTCACTTCCTGGCCGACCACCTGACCCTCCACTTCCAGAGTCAGGTGACCCCCTCCAGGCGGCGGCACATCCAGGCCCTGCACCTGGGCTCCAAGGTGAATCTCTCTCTCTCTCTCTCTTTCTTTCTTTCTTTCTTTCTTTCTTTCTTTCTTTCTTTCTTTCTTTCTTTCTTTCTTTCTTTCTTTCTTTCTTTCTTTCTTTCTTTCTTTCTTTCTTTCTTTCTTTCTTTCTTTCTTTCTTTCTTTCTTTCTTTTTTCTCCTCCCCCCCTTGTCATTTGTCTTGTGGCCTATTAATCATCACAATGGCATGGCAGACACGTCATCGCCCTATGTATGCCCTATGGTGTGTGTGTGTGTGCAGGTACTGTTGGCGCTGCCGGCCGAGGCCAGACAGGACTACTTCCCGCTGCTGTCGGAGCCGCTGCTGATCCTGGAGCAGCTGCTGATGAACCTGAAGGTGGAGTGGGCGGGCGTGGCGGTGGGCACGCTGAGGGCCCTCCTCCCGGGGCCCGACGCCGGGGTCCGCCTGCAGGACGTGGACGCGCTGCTGGCCGGCTACGCCCGCAAGGCCCTGGACTTCCCCTACGCGCCCCGCGAGAGGGCCCGCTCCGGTCAGGGCCCCAGCACGCACGCACGCACGCACGCACGCACGCACGCACGCACGCACGCACGCACGCACGCACGCATGCACAGTCAGCGCACACTAGGGGTTGCATCGACTAATCGACTAGTCGACTAGTCGACTTTAACAGCTACAGTGACGTTTTGCGTGTGACGTCGACTAGTCGAGGTTTATAGATCGGAGGTCACGTGATTTTGCCAGTGCAGCATGGACGCCTCACACCTCGTCCTGACATACAGCGAGCGAGCGAAACGGCGACGAAAACTCGCGCGAGGGTGTCCTGATATGCAGCGTGACGATTTTGTCGCGAGTGTATTTTATTGGTTAAGAATCCAAACCAATCAAATCATCGAGGGATGTAAACACATTCAACAGGAAGCAGCGTGTACTTATCAACCAATAAGAAGTGTTTAGGGGCGGGACACCGCCGCGAAATGTCGTCCAGATAGAGACAACGCGAGCGATAAATTCAGGGTTGAGCGACATCGCTGGACGGCGCGACGTCGCTCGCGGCACGTCAGGACAGGCTCATTGAAAAGTACACATTCTAATCACTTTTCCTCGCTCGCTCGCTCGCGTCGCTGTCGCATCGCTGTATGTCAGGACGGGGTGTCAGAGAGAACAGCAGGTGAGGAGGCTGGTGGGTCTGTGCAGCGAACTAGCAGCGGTACGTCAAGTGCGTGGAAATATTTCACCAAAGATGAGATGAGTAGCACTGTCACTTGCAAAATATGCAAGTCGACACTTAAATACAACAAAAGTACGAGTAGTATGCACACCCATTTGAAAAAGCACCCGCTGCTATCAGAAGAACGGACTAAATCCTCGCGGCAGCAGTCAATCAGCGACTTCACCAAACGCGCTGCTGTAACAGAAAAGACGGCAGCAAATTTGCTGAAGCTGATTTACAGCTTCTTGTTGATATTCCTGATGTTTATGTGTGATTTCTGACTTATATGCATGCTGTTGTCAATTAATACAGATTGTTGCGAAACATTCCCTCCTGTGATTTTGTTTATGACGGAAAAAATATGAATGACGTCATCAGCGACTAGTCGACGTCGACTCGACTTTCATCACATTAGAGTCGACTTTAAAAAATCTGAAGTCATGCAACCCCTGGCGCACACACATACAGTCAGCACACACACACACAGTCTGCGCACATACCGTCAGCGCACATACCGTCAGCGCACATACTGTCAGCGCACACACAGACAGCACGGTCAACACATTGTGCACGTACCTACTCACGTACACACACGTACGAACGTACAAACACGCATGTACACACAGTGTACGCCCAGGGTACACCCAGTGTACACACAACTGAGTCACAGTCTGTCTGGACTCAGCAACCCTGATTCTTTCACACTGACTCAGCAGAGGGTTATGAGAGGTTGAACCAAAGGTTCACCAGCAGAGATGATGCAACGAAAACAGGAAGGAAGGGCATGTGGTCGAGTCCCATTCATCAGTGTTGTCTAAACTCAAGTACCTCTGTTATAGAATAGAATATAATCCTAAATTGTATATAATATAGTACAAGGTTTGCATGAAACAGTAACTTTCAGATGTTTAGTATTTTATATAATCATAGTTTATAGTTAGTTGGTTTTATTGTATATTGTGTGTTTGTCTGTGTGTGTGTCTGCATGTGTGCGTTTGTGTGCGCGTGCTCGTTCACGAGTTGTTGGAAAGTGTTTGTTCTAGGTGTTAATATAATATATGAAACCGTATAATAGGATGGTGTTTGACCCCTGTAAGTGATGTTATGTTAAGTCCTCGTGTGTATCTGGTTCGTCTGTAGACTCTGTGCTGAGCCTGCAGGATGGACTGCTCCAGTGTCCGGCCCAGGACTCCTCCTACCCCTGCAGGCCAGACTCCCCTGCTGACTCCACTGGTAAGACCCAGGTCTCCTCAAACCAAGGTCCCCCTAAACCAGGTCCCCCTAAACCAGGTCCCCCCCCCCCAAACCCAGGTCCCCCTACCCAGGCCCCCCTAAAGACAGGTCACCTTAAAGCCATGTCCCCCCAAACCCAGGTCCCCCTATACCAAGGCCCTCCTATACCCAGGTCCCCCTAAAGACAGGTCACCTTAAAGCCATGTCCCCTCTACCCAAGTCTCACTAAACCCAGATCCCTCTAAATTCTGGTCCCCCAAAAACCCAGGTCCCTAAGAACCCATGTCCCCCTATACTCAGTTCCTCCCCTCAAACCCATGTCCCCTCTACCCAGGTCCCCTAAACCCATGTCCAACTAAACCCAGATCCTCCTATTCCCGGGTCCCCCTATAGGCCTACCCCATACACACTCAAAGGTTCCGGGTTGGATTCCCAGATGTCTGCAGCCCTCCCTGTAGGTCCCACCGTGAGCGAAACGCCCCGCCTTGTTAATCAACGTGCACCCCGATTCACCGGAGCCCCCTTCTGGGTGAATACTTACCGCCCCAGGCTTCTGCTGCGTCCCCCTCTACCCCTTCGCAGGAAGCACCCCCACGCACACCTCCTCCGTCAGCAGCACGGAGCGCGACAAGGACCGGGGGTCGGCGGGGCGCAGCAGGCGGGCCGAGGGGCAGTTCCAGCCCCCGCCGCACCCCCCCGCCCGCAGGGACTGGGTCCCGGACACCCAGCAGGACAGCTGCATGGTCTGCAGCCGGGAGCGCTTCACCATGGTGAGGGCGAAGCCCCGTGATGTCACTTCCTGTTCGCAGACCCAAAAAAAAAATCGTAAAACGTTTTTTTTTTTGGAATGTATTTTGTATTTCAGTGTTCAACACAAGTCTCATCAGAGTACATCGTAGCATTAACGAAGGAAATTCAAAGGAGTAAAAAATCTGTTAGGACGAGCGCTTGAGAAGAGTGTAAATGTTGAAGTCCAACCCTTCAATTTTGTGCAGTTCAACCGGCGGCACCACTGCCGGCGCTGCGGCCGGCTGGTGTGCCAGGCGTGCTCGGAGCACAAGATGGCAGTCGAGGGTAGCGGGGAGGAGGGGGCGCGCGTCTGCGACCAGTGCTACGCCTACTTCCACTGCGAGTAAGAACCCAGCCACCTTCAAACACAACTTTATCGACACACGCCCCGTCACAAACTACTCTGCTGTGTGTGTGTGTGTGTGTGTGTGTGTGTGTGTGTGTGTGTGTGTGTGTGTGTGTGTGTGTGTGTGTGATGTGTGTGTGTGTGTGTGTGTGTGTGTGTGTGTTATAATTAATTAGTATATGTATAAACCTGTGAGGCTGTAAAAATCCTGTAAAATTTACTTTTTAGGATGCTGCAAATTAAATGTAATTTTTTACCATAAAATGTAAAATGAAATAACAGGAGGAAGGTTGAAGAGTTCATCTATAAATGTATGGCGTGTGTGTTTGTGTGGCATTTGAGTTTCTGTGTGTGACTGCCCATCAGTGTATCTTTCTGTGTGTGTGTGTGTGTGTGTCGTGTGCGTGTGCGTGTGCGTGTGCGTGCGTGCGTGCGTGCGTGCGTGTGCGTGCATACTGGCTGGTCCCTCTGCGATGCTATCCGTTGACGCACAATGCGGTAACCTGACCCTGGAGCAGACCTGAGGACAGCTGCAGACACAAACAGGGACACGCGCCGTCCACCTCCTGTACACCGTTTTCAGGGGCCCAGGGACAGCACGCTGCCCTAGCTCAGCCAATCACAGAGGGCGGCTGTGAGGCAGCTCCCCACCAGAGATGGCGCTGTTCCGTTACTGATAAACGTCGGTTGGCATGATTTCGTATTCTGACATTTTGTCTACTTGTGTTCTATTTTTATAGTTCTGACGATGAACTGGAAGAAGCTGAAGGTAACTAGAGCCTTTTATTCTGTGTTTTAAAGTAGTAGATTTTAATTGGACGCAAATCATTATGTATATCACGGTTAGCGGATGGCAGGCAGGCAGGTAGGACCCAATCGCAGACAGTTCAGGTAAAAGGATAATTTATTAACTCAAAAGGCAAGGAACACCGAGAACACGCATGTATGTGTGTATCTGTGAGTATTGTGCATTAATGACGTGGTCTGGTCCATGTTGCGTCTTAATGGTCTATCCTGTGGGTCTCCCCCCAGCAGTGGGGTCCCCAGGCTCAGGCTCAGGGGAGGACTGCGTGCTCACCCTCCCGGAGGTGGTCCAACGGCAGGTCCGGCTCAGCTCCAGGCCGTCTGAGAACCAGCTGCTGAGGAGCGAGTTCTACTTTCGAACAGGTCCGCCTCCTCTTTCAATCTCAACTGAATGACGCATTGAGTGATCGGTGACTGCTTCCTGTCAGGAGCTGACGGCTTCCTGTGAGGAGCTGACGGCTTCCTGTGAGGAGCTGACGGCTTCCTGTGAGGAGCTGACGGCTTCCTGTGGGGAGCTGACTGCTTCCTGTGGGGTGCTGACTGCTTCCTGTGGGGTGCTGACTGCTTCCTGTGGGGTGCTGACTGCTTCCTGTGAGGAGCTCAATGCTTCCTGTGAGGCGATTTCCGCTTCCTGTGCGGAGCTCATTAAGGATGGAGGTCAAAGACCACAAATACACTTAAAACGTACCGAAATACACATAAATCGATAAAAACAGAAGGAGACCTCAAAGTACAAAAACAAGCAGCAAATGTGTACAATAAGAAAATTCTAATGTATATTATAATAATGAAACACAATCACAAGGATTATAATTCTGGTACCGTTTGGGGATGTGGGATGTTGATTGTTGAGACCATAAACCCGATGTACCTCAGGAAATTAAAGGTGACATATTATACCACCGGGTGTGAGTGATTAGTGTCTGTTTTGAGAAAACGGCACACATCTAGGTGGACACGCCCACTAGTATTGTCAGAAGAAGCAGATATTCAAAACGGCTTGTAACGGCTAATCATTTATTATACTACTATATTATTATATTAGATGTCATAGTATACATATTGTACCTGGTGGTATAATATTGCCCCTTTTCCACTGCGCGTTTTCGCAACGGTACGACACGGCTCTGCACGACTCTACCCTGATTTGAGAGCTTTTCCACTGCGGGTTGGAGGCGGGACCCGTTACGGTTTTCAGTACCTGTTCGTACCTGTTTCAGAGGTAGGTCTAACCGGTACGAGTCGGGGGCCTAAATGTCACGTGAACAGTGCTGTCCACTGATTGGTTAGATGAAATGACGTCATATGTGCGACGAAGCGCGGGGGTGCTTTAAACATTCATCACCCGTCATGTATGAAAACACAACTGCGAGAGCAACAACGACAAAACGATAAGAATCGCTCGTCTCGACTCGACTCTTCCATACGTTCGTGTTCTTTTGTCGCTACAAGCCACAGAGCAATCAGCAACAGCAGTACTGCCTCGATGTCGTCCAGTGCCTCTATCGTTGTTTACTTTTTTCTGACCGCGGCATGGCACTTTCTAGTCGCCTGAAGCTGGCGTCACGCCTCAGCCTGAACACCTCCGACTCCGCCCTCCGACTCCGCCCAGTTCCAGGCCACGGTTTTGTGTGGAAAAGCGAAAATTTACTGGTACCGTGCCGTGTAGTGTAGGGCTGCACTAACCGCACCGAGTAGAGTCGGGACTATTTTGCCAGTGGAAAAGGGGCATATGTCTGGTGGTATAATATGTCACCTTTAACAACCCGTCAGTCATTCAATTACAATTACAATTAGGGCATTTAGCAGACGCTTTTATCCAAAGCGACTTACATCGTTTAATACACACATTGACACACCGACGGCAGAGTCAACCACGCAAGGCGACGGCCAGCTCGTCAGGAGCAGCTGGGGTTAAGTGTCTCGGCTCAGGGACACATCAACACTCAGCTAAGAGGAGCTGGGGATTGAACCAGCAACCTTTCGGTTACAGGACAACTGCTCTACCTCCTGACCCCTCATCTATGGACGGGGGGTAGAACGCCACACTGCTGTGCCTTCACCTTTATCTAACCCACACCTCTCCACACCCCCTGCTCCCCCCTCTCCTCCCTCTCCTCCCCCTCCCAGGCCCCCAGCGCCCACCTCTGTGTGGCCATCCTGTCCCTGCACAGCGACCAATCAGAGTGCGGCCAGCAGCTGATTGGCCACTGCCGCGCCCTGTCCCGGAAGCTGAACCACGCGGAGGTGGACGCGGGCCTGCTGACGGACGTCATGAAGCGGCTGCTCTTCAGCGCCAAGCTCATGTTCGTCAAGGACGGCCGCAGCCACGACCTGCCCCTGTGTGACAGGTGAGGGGCATGCTGGGAAATGCGGTTCTTTTTAGCATACGTATATATAATGCAGAATTTATTTACCGATACACTATCAAGCATTGTAACATCTAAAAGCACTTGCCCTTAGAGAAAGGTTCTCTTACAATGACGGCAATGTACAGTGGGTTCACTTACTGTAGACAAAGTGTTTTTTCAGAACTAGATGTGTACATCTAGTTCGAACAGGAAGTGACATCACCGGGCTTCGCCCTCACCATGGTACATTTATATTACATTTATAAGAAAAATACATTTGCATTCTTGTACTAAAGTGTCAATGCAGCCATGTTTTCCGGACTCGGTAGCGCGAACACACGTAGGTCGGAGATGACACGTGGCCCATTCCGTCTTTCCACCTCCGACCGCTAATGAACGAAGCGTAACAGCGAGCGTGTTTGTGACGTTCTCTGCCTGTGTAGTAAATTAGCTAGTTTTGTGATGGTATCGGATCGGCGCATAGAATTACAAAAATCTTTAAATGTTGCCTAATTTTCGGCAGTATCGGAGGCACTTCCGATGCTGGTATTGGTATCGCAAGAACTCTGAAGTGGAGTCCTCGTTTCACCGTGAACCCCTCTCCGTCGCTCCCCTCCTCAGCATCATCAGTAAGGTGGACGTGCTGAGGATCCTGGTAAGGGCCAACTACCGGCCCATCCCCTCCCTGGAGGACCTCCTGGAGACCCCCGCCGTCACCCGCCTCAGGAACCAGCTCCTGGAGGCCGAGCACTACCAGCTGGCCGTGGAGGTTGGTGCCGGACTCTGGTCAACACCACCATCACCGGGTG
>OLKM01000505.1:100388-174888 GCA_900291075.1 Melanogrammus aeglefinus | reverse complement strand
ACACACACACACACACACACACACACACACACACACACACACACACACACACACACACACACACACACACACACACACACACACACACACACACACACACACACACACACACACCCTGCTCACTGAGGGCAGAGATGGCAGCTCGGGGGACGAGACCCAAGTTTTCTTTTATATTGTGCCCTTCAAACACAAAAAAACAAAATACAATCATACACAATATATAAATTAAATGCATCAAGTTGTCAATAGTACATAATGGAATATCAAGTAACATAACATATAGGTACATTTTATTTTCATGATCTTTCGTGAAAGTTTCCCAGCCAAGAGAAAAAAATATATTAAAAAATAAAAAAAACAGGTATATTTATCTGATATAAAAATAGATTCAACTAAAAATGAAATAAAGGGGTGAAGGTAAAAGTAAAAAAATCGACATGTCTCACCCCCCACCCCCAACATGTCTCACATGTTGGGGGCGGGGCTCTGGGGGTGGGGCTCTGGGGGTGTGGCCGCTATGGGGGCGGGGCTCTGGGGGTGTGGCCGCTATGGGGGCGGGGCTCTGTGGGGCCCCTTGCAGTCTGTTGCCCCCGGTGCTCCAATGTCTCCAGCCGCCCCTGGCACCATGAGACCGATGGTGTTCATGTTGTTCCATGAGGAACCTTCAGAAATCCAGTCCCTGCAAGTGTGGCTGTACCCAAGTTATGTAACGAGGAAGTTCCTCTGACAATGTCGTTCAACTGGTGTAGACACGTGTGCACACAAGTCTGTGCATGCTTAACTGTAGGTATGTGTGTGTGTGTGTGTGTACGTGCATATACAGTATGTGTGTGTGTATCTAAATGTGTGTGTGGGTGCCTGCATGTTTAATGCTAGGTGTGTGTATGTATGTGTGTATATCTACGTGTGTGTGTGTGTGCGTGTGCGTGTGTGTGTGTGCGCGTGCGTGCCTGCATGCTTGACTCTAGGTATGTGTGTCGACGTTCATATCTACAAGTGCATTTACGTATGTGTGTGTCTTTACGTGTGTGCATTTACGCGTGTGTGCGTGTGTTCACGTGCGTGCGTTTACCTGTGTGTGTGTGTGTGCGTGTGTTCACGTGGGTGCGTTTACCTGTGTGTGTGTGGTGTGTTTTACGTGTGAGCGTTCACCTGTCTCTGTGCGCGTGCCTCCCTCAGCCGTTCAGCGAGGACATCCTGGCGTCGCTGCGGGAACTGGAGGAGGTCCTGTCGGACCCCGGCGCGGCGGAGCGCCCGGACCTCCCCCGCCCCGGACCCGCGGCTCCACCAGGAGGCGCTGCACTACCTGACCTCCTACGGGACGCACCTGGCGCTGGTCTGCTTCTACATGCGCCACGACCGCATGAGGGATGCCCTGAGTCACCTGCTCAGCAAGGTGGGCGGCCCGGGGGGCGGAGCTAACTCTGCACCCCCCCACACCGGGGGAACATCCTGTCGGGATGTGGCGCGTTTCAATGCCCTGTCGGGAGCCGTTAGCATGCTAACAAGCTACTGAGCACACCCGAAAAACAAGCTAGTTCGCTATAAGCTAATAAGGCAACAAGCTAATAAGCGCACATTAAAACAAGCGAGTACGCTATAGGCTAACAAGGTAATGTGTGCACATGAAAACAAGCTAGTACGCTGTAAGCTAACAAGCGCAAATGAAAACAAGTTCACCTATGACCAGACTTCTAGTTGAACCCTGACAGACTTCTAGTTGAACTCTGACCATACTTTTAGTTGAACTCTGACCAAACTTTTAGTTGAACTCTGATGGACTTCTTGTTGAACCCTGACAGACTTCTAGTTGAACTCTGACCGTACTTTTAGTTGAACTCTGACCGTACTTTTAGTTGAACCCTGACAGACTTCTAGTTGAACTCTGATAGACATCTAGTTGACCTCTGCTAGTTAAACTCTGACTGGACTTCTAGTTGAACTCTGACCGTACTTTTAGTTTAACTCAGATGGACTTCTAGTTGAACTCGGTCAGGACTCTGAACCCTGATGAACCTGGTCTTCCAGGAATGTCCCGACGAGGTGTTCCTGGAGGGGGTCCTGCAGCCCAGCCTGGAGCGGGGGGCCCTGGCCACGCTGCAGGGCCTGCTGCAGAGCCTGGACCCGGGGCTGGAGGTCTGCAGCCGCTACCTCATCGCCGCCTGTCAGCTGCTGCAGCGGAGGCGCCACTTCCACACGCTGTACCAGCTGCAGAAGTTCATGACGGTGAGACGCCCCCTCAGGGCCTTCTGGGGGCGCTGCCTGGGTGTGGAGGGGAGAGCTGAGGGGGGCGGGGGGGAGGTCCGAGTCAGATCTACTTAGTTGATTTTGAGTGATTGAAATGGGTTGATGAGCAGTAAGAAATGTATAAATTAATCAGAGTTTAAAAAACATGGTGTGAATGGTGTTCACTTGAATGAGTACATTTTCCTGTGTCTTCATCTGTATTCTCACCTGTATTTACCTGTCCTCACCTGTTTCCCCACCTTTGTTTTCACCTGTATTCTCACCTGTGTTCTCTTCTTCCCACTGGTCTCCTCACCTGTCTCCTCCCCCTTCTCCTACCCCCTTCTCCTCCTCCTTCTCCTCACCTGTCTCCTCCCCCTTCTCCTCACCTGTCTCCTCCCCCTTCTCCTCACCTGTCTCCTCCCCCTTCTCCTCACCTGTCTCCTCACCTGTCTCCTCACCTGTCTCCTCCCCCTTCTCCTCACCTGTCTCCTCACCTGTCTCCTCCCCCTTCTCCTCACCTGTCTCCTCCCCCTTCTCCTCACCTGTCTCCTCACCTGTCTCCCCACCCGTCTCCTCACCCGTGCCCTAGGATCACGTGCGGGCTGCCATGACCTGCATCCGGTTTCTTCTCCCACGGGGCCCAGTCCTACACTCAGCTGGGGGAGCAGCAGGTAGGTGCCCCCACCCGGGGTGTGAGAGCACTGCGCTGGTCCTGTAGGGTCACAGCCAAAGAAGGGGGGGTGTCATTTTATCGACCAAGTGCCGGCGGTGCAGGTTTTCAATCGTACAGTTTCAATCTGGTTCATTTATTAAATGCACTGTAAAACACGGGGTCATTCCATGCATTCAAGAGCGCTGACTAGGTTTATAAAACATAAAATATATATTGGGGCGCGGTTGGATCTCCCACACGTTAACCGTTACCAATGGGGCGGCTCATCGGGTAGAGCGCGTACCTCAAAGTCTTTACTGGGGCGACCCGGGTTCGATTCCTGCCCGTGGCCCTTTGCTGCATGTCCTCTCTCTCCCATACCTTCCTGTCTATCTCACTCGCTATCATAAAGCATAAAATGCAAAAATAAATCGTAAAAAAACAACACATTATCGATGGGCGAAAAGGCAGCGGCCAACATGTTGCTAGGGGCCAATTAGTACATCTGCATCCACTGGTGTGACGCTGACCTTTGACCCCTGACCCCGCTCAGCGCTGGCTGGTCCGGGCCAAGGAGCACCTGAGGACGTACCTGCAGGAGCATCAGGGCCGGGGGTCGGCGGCCCGGAGGAGGTCCCCTGTCTCCTCCTTCAGGAAGACCATGTCCTCCAGCGACGTGTCCAGGTCAGAGCTAAAGCCGTGCTATGCCTCTTGCTCCCGTTAGGCTACACAGGACCGTTGCTCCACCCAGTCTGGTGTTGTTGCCAGGTTGGTATGTTCAACATGTGATTCCGTGCGTGTTCTCCATATACATAACCCCCGGCAGTGGTTATGCCATGCTATGCTGTGCTATTTCGTGCTATGCTATTCCATAGCATAGCAAATGTGATTCTGTGGGTGTTCTCGAGACGCATGAGCTCTGCAGTGTTAAACAGTCCCTCCAGAAAAATGAGTTTTTGTGATTGTTGCGGCCAAGAATCGATTATGCGGCACGTTTTCTTAAAAAATGCAATGAAATATGCGGCATATTTATGCAATTTTATACGATGAAATTGTGGGAACTTGCAAAAATTGTGGGAACTTGGGAAAAATGCAGCTCTCATCGATGACGTCCCTCGCGTTAATTCGTCACTTCGTAACGTTCCCATGGCAACAGGGGGAAATGGCTGCTGTTGTGTGAAGTGAACGCAACATTTTTGCGTTCACTTTCTGCTAAAATATCATGTCTTTTTTTTTTTGCAATGAAAATGCGGGGATTATGAAATCACGCAAGCCCCGCATATTTTGCGTGGAAATCTGCAATTTATGCGGTGAAAGTGCGGCATATATTAAAAAAAATGCGGCCTGCCGCATGAATATGCAGACTTTGGCTGATCATGCGTTGAATTATGCGATCGCATAATCACGTTTTTCTTGAGGGACTGGTTAAAGCCATGCCATGCCATGCCATGCCATGCCATGCTATGCTATGCTATGCTGTGCGGTCGAGCTCCCCAGGACCAGGTGTTCCTAACGTGGCTCTGTGTCCTCCATGATCATGAGCTCTGCAGTGTTAATGCCATGCCATGCCATGCCATGCCATGCCATGCTATGCTATGCTATGCTATGCTATGCTAAGCGGTCGAGCTCCCCAGGACCAGGTGTTCCTAACGTGGCTCTGCGTCCCCCAGGCACATGAGCACCGTGGAGCTACAGCTGGAGGTGACCCGCTTCCTCCACCGCTGCGAGGCCACCGCCTCCAAGGCCGCCGCCCACTCCCCCGTCCCCACGGCGACGGGCTCCGCCAACGCCCCGCCCACCCTGTTCGGGGGCACCCAGATGAAGGCGGAGGTGGCCTGCAGGGTGAGCCCCTCACCATGACGACTGACCGGGGGCTTCTGAGAGCCATCTCAGTGACGGTTCAGTGTGACCGTTCACATCTGGTTATTGAGGGGGTGCTTTAATCCAGGGGGAGCTGCAGGGGACCTATGTGGGGTTCATTTATGTATTTCTAGTGAGCATTGGTGTCGGGGTTTGCCTGGTGAGAAAGTGAATATATTTCTTAAATGAGTACTTCTACACTGCGACTTAGTTACTTCGTTTCAGACAGGTCCTGCTGTGTGTGTGTGTGTGTGTGTGTGTGTGTGTGTGTGCGTGTGCGTGTGTGTGCGGGGGGGGCTCATCCCTGTGGGCCGTGACTCACCTGCTGTGTTTCCAGGTGATGCTGGGCGGTAAGAACATCGAGGAGGGCTTCGGCATCGTCTACAGAATCATCCAGGTATCAACGAAACATCAATGGATCAATAACCAACGAAACATCAGCGAAACAACCAATTAAACATCAGTGAAACAACCAATTAAACATCAATGAAACAACCAATTAAACATCAATGAAACAACCAATTAAACATCAGTGAAATAACCAATTAAACATCAATGAAACAACCAATTAAACATCAGTGAAACAACCAATTAAACATCAGTGAAACAACCAATTAAACATCAATGAAACAACCAATTAAACATCAGTGAAATAACCAATTAAACATCAATGAAACAACCAATTAAACATCAATGAAACAACCAATTAAACATCAGTGAAACAACCAATTAAACATCAATGAAACAACCAATTAAACATCAGTGAAACAACCAATTAAACATCAATGAAACAACCAATTAAACATCAATGAAACAACCAATTAAACATCAGTGAAACAACCAATTAAACATCAATGAAACAACCAATTAAACATCAGTGAAACAACCAATTAAACAATGAAAAAAACAACCATCAAGGAATCAAACTTTCCTCCCTCCTTCCTTCCTCCCTTCCTTCCTACCTTCCCCCCTTCCTCCTTTCTTGGTCCCTCCCTCCCTCCCTCCCTCCGTCCCTCCAGGACTTCCAGCTGGACGCCCAGGCGGTGTACGTGCGGGCGGGCCAGCGGCTGGCGCGGCAGCGGCAGTACGCAGCCATCCGACAGCTGCTAAAGTGCGTGGGCGAGTCGGGGACGGCCACCAAGAACGACGGCGACGCCATCGTCCTCAGCTGCCTGTCGGTGGCCGAGAAGCGCCCCGCCGACGTGAGTGGCCCGGTCTTTAATACCAGAGGACACGTGAATAGAGAGACGCAACACACCCCCCCCATCACGGCCCCATTACAGCCCCCCATCATGTGTTCACAGCCCGGGTCACAGCCCGGGTCACAGCCCGGGTCACAGCCCGGGTCACAGCCGCGTGGTTGTTGTTTTTTTTTTCAGAACCGGAGGCGAGACAATGCCTGGCAATGACCAAACGCTGTGTTGTCAGTTGCTTGTGATTCCCCAATCGCTTGTCAGCAGTGCAGAGTTAGAAACTTCTGTTTCACATCGATGGAATCGAGCCGACTCTGTCTCGCTATTCCGGGTTCAGAAACTCGTTATTGCCCCGTTGTCGTTAGCGGAAAATACGGGAAATTACGCTTCCAGTTCCCCGACCCGGTTAGCGATGGCCCCTAGGTGAAGAAGGCCCATCAAACAGACCTTAGACATAAGTAACCTATAACCTTTAACTTTTGTTTTGACAATAATCTGGTCTTTTTCTATTTCCAGGCCAAGGAGTTGGAAGTTCTCATCTCTGAAATCAAGAGCCCGGAGAACAAGGTAAGACTTTATTCAGATCACGTCCGGGACGAAAACTGAGACCTTGTGACATAATTGGATTGAAACTGTTTCAGTCATAGTCCAAATCCGAGTAATTCTCATTCCCTTCATTTATTACGGCTTCTAACATTATGCAGTCAGTCGCAAATAAATCTTGTTTGATGTAGCCAGAAGGCCCATATTCAGTTTTAACAAAAAAGGACGAAGAAAAGCTTGGTTTGTTTCAACTATGGCTGGTCCCAAATGTTCAGAAAAACCTCAGAATCCACATAATGTAGCGTGGGCGTACCGCGAAGAAACAGCAGCACAGTGCGGCTAATTTTCCCACTTCCTGGCCTCCTGGAGGGAAGCCTTGGTCAGACCGTCCTCATGATGAAGGGGAACACAGCTCAGTCCCCGGACGCCCCCTCACCCCCTTACAAAGGGCCCGGTGGGTCCCTGGGACGAGGTCTGGCCCCCACACCCCCTACAGAGCCTCTGCTGAGTCATGCAGCAGACGGCGCGTTCCTCCAGAGACAGACACGTGACGGTTTGGACAAACAGCCCCGGCACGATCCACAGAAGCTCTGGGAAACTTCTAAGAGCTTCACAACCTCGTTTCTGGAGACACAACTGAACAGAGGGCAGAGTAGCTGTAGGAAGCTGTTATACAAGAATAGCAAGGTTATTAATAACACAAAAACATTCAAAGGGAACGGTAGACGCATCGAGGACAGTGGTATTCATCTCCCAGCCGATTGATCGTTTAATCCGGGTTTGATTGCTAATGTCTAAAGCCTAACCAGTAGGCATCCTTGAGCAAGACGACCACTAGACGACAAGACGACCCTGCCCTGCCTCTCAGTGCCACGCCCGTCCCCCCACAGTGTCTCTGAGCGCTGTGTCTCGTGTCTCTCCAGGTCAAGGCCCACCTGCTGTGCGGGCGGCTGCGGCAGGCCTACCTGCAGGCGGTGAAGCTGGACCCGGGCCAGGCCCGCCCCCGGGTGCAGGAGGTGCTGCAGGCCGCCGATGGCGCCTCGGACTCGGTCATGCGGAACATCTGCGACCGCTGGCTCTCGGAGCACCAAAACAAAAGCCCCCGACCCAACGTCAGATAAGTGCGCTTTTAAAGTGGGGACTCTTAATGTGTGGTAGAGTTCTTTCTGAGGCGGGAAAGTTACACACATGATTGGTTACTTTTTGAAGATGTTTGGGATATTTACGGAGAGTTCGATTTCACAATGCGACGCGGTCAGCGAGCGTCCGCAGCCAACGCCATACCGACCTCTCACTGCTGAGACCGCCAGCAGGTCTCGGTGGTTCTACACCGAGACCCCATGGGGGTTCTGCAAGGGAGCCTTCCAGCTGAAGGTTTCCTCGGAGCCTTCACCACTGTGCTTTAGTTTCTTCCGGATCCCGTTCCAACCCTATATTCTGCTGATTCCTTCTCGTCAGCTGGTACCGTTTTTTTCTTTTCACAACCACTCGAAGCTAAGAGCCGCTAAGGGGAGAGAGGCTGTATCCACAGGTGTCGCTTCGACCCACAACAAGTATTTCCCCGCCTACCTCAGCCAAAAAGGGAAGCTGAAATTATTGCCTTGAGGAGAGTAAAGAACGCTGCTGAGGTCCTTGTTGTAAAGGGCTGAGTGAAGCGCGCACACACACACACACACACACACACACACACACACACACACACACACACACACACACACACACACACACACACACACACACACACACACACACACACACACACACACACACACACACTAAGGTAGCAAAATTGGTTGCGTGTTGCTATACGTTTCTTATTTCTATGGCTTCTCTTATGAAGAGTGACTCATGACTTCGGTGTTTGGGGATCTGTCGGGATGCAGAGGATCACACAATATGATCAACGTGAATGTGTGTTTTTTTCAACTATAGAAAACTTAAAGGGAACCTTTAGAGAAAGTGTTTCTTGAGATTCAATCAAGCTCAATTAAGCTAGCTAAATTGTGCTAGCTGTCAAACAACGATCGGCGTTGTAGTTTTGTGTATACATATTTTAGTAATCAGTTTAATGTACCTCAGCACATTAGAGAATAAATAAGGTCAGTATAAAACTAAATCCATGTGCGACTCGGTCAAATGCTAAACACATGAAATGTGACAAGCCTTTTCTCTAAAAAGGGATTCATGTTGTGTGCGATAAATGATAAATGTTCAACACTTTCATGTTTACCTGTTTAAGTACCCGTTACTGTGCCGATTTGCTTTCCAACTGCTTTGTAACTACAATATTCACATTTTTTTATCAGGACAATCTAAAGTTACTGCTACAACTGCCGTTAGCCTTAGCTCGAGAGCTATTGAGCGGGAGAAGAGAAGGATGCCTAATTTGTTATTTTTGTCATGTGGAGAAGTTCAGACATTTGTTAAAGTTTTAAACAGTTGCCTCTTTCTTGTGATCCTCGGCTTAACGAATTAAATCTCTCGTTGCTGTGATTAAGTGCTAAAGAGTCCGAAATTTGCGAAAATGGCGGCCCACTTGCTTAGTATGGACCGTTTGCTCACCACTGCCGCACTTTAATAGTTGCTTGGATGCAAATAATTAAGTTGATTTGTTTTGATTTTCATCACTGCGTGGATGACACTTCTGATGATATGAATACTGACTGTTTTCCCAACAATTGTAAATATATATCATTAAATAAACTAATAAATATTTTTATTTTTGGCCTCATGTCAGCCATTTGAAATTGTTAACAATAATTGTAATGTTTACAAAGTCTTATGGAATAAAATCGGTCTTGTAGAAACCACGACAGTTGTGCTATTTGTCGGTGCGCTATTACATTATTTAACCAGTTCTTGTTTCCAGAATACATGTACATTAGTCATTTACCATTCATTTCACATTGTTGGAACCACAGCTTTAAAATAACCAATCACAATTTTCCATTTGCTCCTTCTCTAAAAATTTACATTTTGTGTCCAATTGGGCGGGGCATAACATTCAAACCAATAGTTACACATCTACTTTTGAAAGCAAGTGGTTGGTTTTCTATAACAGCAAATTTACTTTAACAGTAAATTGTCAGATTTATGTCCTCCCGTTATCCTGATTTGCATCAAATCAAAACTGTAATTCAAATCATCTCAAGTTCAAGAAGTAAAGATACACTTTAAGCAACAGGTCTGTTTATTTACATCAAATGTAAACATTCAACTCTGAACATGAATGTTGGTCTAGTAAAAGGCATGTACATCTAGTATATAAAACACCAGCGTCTGTAAAAAGTTTGGCAGCTGTGCTTGTGGTGAATGCTGAAAAGTCCAACTGTCTGTATAGAAAACAAAAACTGTAAATATTAAAACCTTGGAATGAAGATTTCCTCCAGTAACTGGAAAACTCAAAATGGTCCTGTTTTGGATTTTTTGCTAGGGCCTGCTTCTTATTTTTGTTTTAAACTATGGGAACTCTCCCTGTCTATATAATCCATCAACATTGTCAATGGTCTACATTGACAATGATGTTTTATATTTCTTGGTTAAGGAAACCATAAGAATGACTCTTGTATTTCGTTTTTCTAAAAAGCCGGTACTAAACAGTGTGCTGTGGCTACCGGGTCTGGAGGAACTTTAAGAAACAAATGAAAAGTTTTAAAAAGGAACTGTAATGAATAGGCTTGGTGTTAACCCTGGTTTGACCACCACACAGTATCCTACACCAACTCCACCATATTGGATTCACATCGTCACAAAAGATATACATCTGAAGTCACACTAACTCCATAACTTTGCACACCGCAAGTCATGGCATCTCCCCCACAAAAATACATTGTTATGTTATTATAACTTCATTATTACAAAAATCTTCACATTATGGGCATGGTACTCCTGTCGCCATAGTACCCAGCGGCTGAACTCTCATAAGCACGAAACTAACGAAGTGGGCCTTATTCGCCCCGATGACATTTTGGAACTCTGCATTCCGCAACCAGCTTAGTTATGGTTCCATGTTGACGCAATTCAAGTGGGTTTGTGGGCCTTCCTTGCGTCCACCGCAAGGGCCTGACGTGCGCATCCCAAAAAGTGTAATCTTGTGTCGAGGAGACGCAGCCGCAAGGGCTGTGATTGGTCCGCTAACGTAAACCTCGAAGTAAACCCGAAGCAGAACCAAAACAGGTTCACGGCTGCGTGGTCATTGCGTTGCGTCCACTTGGAACCATAACGAAGCCTTAACCTTTAGAACCAAGAAGGCAGATGAAAGGGTGAGGGAGGGGGCTAAGGAGGTGGGTGATGGCGGTTTCAACAGATATCCATCATCAATCCCACTCAATGCCCAGGTTCTCACAGCTGGCGTCCCACAGCCTCCTGGCCGTCTCCTCGCTCCGGCCCTGGGGAGCCACGAAGGCAGGGGAGCAGTCACTGAAACCCACGAGGAGGAGTTAGTCATCAACGCTTGCTTCATTGATCCTTCCTTGGTCGATAAGGGAGATTTTCTTGGCTCTTTTGGGGGGCTAGGGTTAGGGATTGTATGGCCCTATGACCCTGTGACGGATTGAGGGCAATGGTAGAGCTAATGCTAACTGCTAATAATGCCTTATCGAGCTGTAGGCTAATAAACCGATTTAGTTTTTTATTGATGTTTTAAATAATAATATAACGGCTAACCATTAGCCTAGCCCGCAAGCTTTAGCCATCCATAAGAGTAAGCCATTAGCCTAGCCCGTAAACTTAAGTCATCCGTAACAGTTAGCCATTAGCCTAGCCCACAGGCTTGAGTCATCCGTAAGTTATCCATTAGCCTAGGCCAAAAGCTTGAGTCATCTGTAACAGTTAGCCATTAGCCCAAAAGCTTGAGTCATCTGTAACAGTTAGCCATTAGCCCAAAAGCTTGAGTCATCCGTAACAGTTAGCCATTAGCCTAGGCCACAAGCTTGAGTCATCCGTAACAGTTAGCCATTAGCCTAGCCCATAAGCTTGAGTCATCCATAACAGTTAGCCATTAGCCTACAAGCTTGAGTCATCCATAACAGTTAGCCATTAGCCTAGCCCACAAGCTTGAGTCATCCAGTTGGCCATTAGCTTAGCCCATAAGCTTGAGTCATCCATAACAGTTATCCATTAGCATAGCCCTACAAGCTTGAGTCATCCAGAACAGTTAGCCATTAGCCTAGCCCACAAGTCAAGAAATCCATGAAGGTTGGCCCATTGACCCCGGTCGGCGGCTGACCTGAAGTGCTTGCCCGAGATGGCGTGGAGCTCCTCCGCCACGGCGCAGTAGACGGAGGTCTGCGCACCCTCCTGGGGGGTCTTGAGGAAGATGGAGCTGACCGTGAAGAGGATGGTCATCAGGGTCGAGTGTCTGGTCAGCTCAGAGTTGACCGTGCCCGGGTGCAGCGAGTTCACCGTCACGTTCGTACCTGTGGAGGAAAACGCAACGGTTGTTGGCCAGAGAGTCCATTCCATGCCAAACGAGGAAATCAGTCAGCCGTAACGTAAGATTTATTTTTTCATTTTTATGCTTTATTATAGAGTGAGTTAGAGCGGAATGTATGGCGAGAAGCTTGTTTAAAGGTGCCATGTGTAGGTGTGCTATGGGAGTACCTTTAAGTCTGCGCGCTAGCTCGCGGGTGAACAGCACGTTGGCTAGCTTGCTCTGGCAGTACGCCAGGCCACTGTTGTAGCTGCCCTGGCTGTGGAGGTCGTGGAAACGGATCCAGCCAAAGTTGTGGGCCATTGACGAGACCACCACCACACGCGCCGGCCCACTGCGCTTCAGCAGGCCAATCAGCAGGGAGGTCAACAGGAAGTGACCTGTCACATGTAGGTCACAACACGGTGAGTTGTCAGGAGTCACTTTCATCCAACAGGGGGTTTTCTGTGCAGGTAGGGGGCCTCTTGCTTCAGGATGCCTACAGGTCAGGCTTCGGGGATTGGGAATCGAACCAACAACGTTTTGGCTGGGAGTTGAACCCCTTACCGCTACTACTACTAGCCTTGCACTAAGTCGCGTGTAAATTGGCATTTTGGTAGTCAGTTTCAACTCGGCTAAGTCTGTTTGTTTACCCTGTGGTTTCCCTGGTAATGGCACTATTAGAATGCACATGATTTAATTAGGGTAACCTCGGGGAGACGGAGGGTTCCCTCTTGATTAACTACAAGCCGACCGAGAGAAACAACGGCGCTGTGCGTCCGAGATGTACATCGATGACTCACCCTATCTGGATTATAACTTGCCATACGTTTGATTCCAATCCTGTCCCACCCCAATGAATCAAACCTTTGTGTCCCTACCTCGGAGCACTTCAAACCGGATCCAGTTAAACATTACAGACCCTTCCTAAAGGTTTGTGTACTAAGCTAACTACATCTACTACGTCTACCTAGCCCCGTCGTAGCTCATCTTCTCCATCCATCTATTTATACATCCATCCCCTGCATCCGTCTTTTAATGCATGCATGAATGCATCTCTCAGCTCCTCCATGCATCGCTATAGAGACCTAGCTCGCTCATGCGCTCTCTCGCTCTGCTCACTCTTCTGGGTCTTATCTTTGCATTCTCTATCTCTCTTGTCTCCTGGGTCTCTGTCTTGGTCTCCGTCAGTCTCTCGATCTCACTATCTCTCGCTCTTCTGGCTGAGTCTTTGCATTCTCTCTCTCTCTCACTCTCACTCTCTCACCGAGGTGGTTGACGCCGATCTGCATCTCAAACCCATCGATGGTCTTCATGTAGGGACACATCATCACCCCAGCGTTGTTGATCAGGATGTGCAGCTGGCTCACCTCTGGAACAGAAAACTATTTATCAGAGCTGCTGTGACCCCCGACAAACACTGGACGGTTGGTCTGACCCGGCCGTACGTTCAGGACTTTAGTTTGGTTACTGAGCTCGTCCCAGTACTGTAACGTAATAATCAATACTCATGGAATTACACTCAATATACTGTACAATGTAATAAGCATGGTGTAGCATCTTATCCTAACTATCGTTGCTGTGTACGGAGAATGGGTTAACCTAACAATTGTTAGTGCCTGACACTTCTATAAACATTTCCTTAGTATGATCAAACGTACGCTGACTCTGTATCGATAACATAAAGATTTCCTTCAAGTATTATCAGATGAAACCTTTGCAATACAGTTCTGGATGGTCTATTCTCCCATTTGTTTTTTTACTTTTACTGCAGAACTTCGAAGTTACATAATTGTATTATGCGTTTTATATTATTTTTGCAATGATCTTTTTTTGAAAGTTTTACGTAAAACATGAAAACCGAATCCTGAAATAGTGTGTTTGGGCCAGCCAAAGAACCAACCAATCAAAAGCCAAACCTTGGAGGAACTTTTGAGCGAAGGCCCGTATGGAGGAGGTGTCAGCCAGGTCCAGCTCGCGGACCTCGACCTGGGCACCGGGGCACGCGGCCTGTATGCTGGCCAGCGCCTTGGCACCTTTCGTCATGTTCCGACAAGCGATGATGACCCGCGCACCTGGACAGAGAGACCGCGTTACCTTAGTAACGTCTTTGGTTTCCATAGAGAACTACAGGGGATTTCCTGACCGCAGGTATATCTTGCGTTGGTGGTCAATTAAAAAAAATCAATCAGTTTTATTTTTTTTGATTAAACGAGGGGCTTGATGAGAAATAAGGGACCTATTACCCGTTTCACATTATCTTATGAAACCGATCAGTTTTGAGAGGACATTTGAAGGTAGGAAATACACCGGGGGATTTTTTTTTCAACAGTTGGCAAACGCCAGAAAACCCCGGGAGAATGTAAAGGGCATCACCTCTTCCCGCCAGGTCGAGAGCGGTCTCCTTGCCGATCCCGGTGTTGGCTCCGGTGATCAGCACCGTTTTCCCGTCCAACCGGGCTTCCGACCTACACACCCCACCGGCCGCATAGCTCCTGGCCCAAAGTTAGGGAGTATTATGATTAGAAGGATCATTGAAGAAGTACATCTTCCTATTATGCAAACCTACTACTGCTTGAGTAGTGTTCCTGGAAATGAGTTGGCAGGAATATAATGGGGCATGCAGGCCTACGTCATGCACACGTCAACGCGTGGATACAGTATGTGGCCTACTCCTCTCACACATCCCATGGATCTGGTTAATGATTATGCTCGAACGTCGAGTCGTACGACCCACGCCACTACACACACCGCCGAGCGATACCCAATCACCTGGCGTAATGTCTGCTACATAACCGGTGCAACTCCGCCCACGACCGAGCTGCTGCTGCTGATGGAGGAAAATAACCCAAACTTTCTCGCCGATTCGGGTCAGGTTAAATGACCGATAAAATTTTTAACCAAAATAAAAAAAGTGGATACAATGAAAGCTGCACCGAGTTTCCCAGAGAGACATAGATTTAGGACACCGCTCCCCCGCATACATAATGAAATATGAACACATTGTGGTGCCGCTGGCCAAGTCTGTAACGTTACCGTCCGTGCATCCATGCAAATACGCTATTGACCCTATTAAAGAATACATACATAATTTACACATATATATATAATAAGACGATGACAGCAGCGTGTGCAACGGCGCTCTACCTGATGAAGGGGGCAAATAGAAATGTCAATAGCGTCGTTATTCCAAGGCAGGCGACGATTAATAGGAGGATCATTTTCCTGGTAGGCTGCCACGGAGCTGCGGGTCGCAGAGCAGCTGAAGCTGGGGCATGAAGCGGGTCTCGGTGGCTCGGAGGAGTCGGGCAGTGTTGTCAGACCCCTGAGACCAGCCTCATTTTCAGGTTTGCGTTTAGCAATGTAACAGGACGTGAACACGCGAGATGGTGGAGTCTCGCGAGACCAGGTCAGTGTGGACCCTCTGACGGAACCGACGGATTGTAGTCCGTTCAACTTTATTTAATTCGTTTTCTGATTTTACCCGTGTGTGTTCAGCCACGTTATGGCATTGTAACGTATTTCACGCAGTCTCAGAAATGTTACATAAATAATCCATTTAATTTGGTTGTAACCTACATCTACTAAAAAGGACCAAGACGAGATGTCTGTTAAATGCTGTTGTTAAAGATGCATATTTATATTATGGTTTTCATTTAAAAAAAAACATGATTGAGGTCATTAAAATTAATAAAAAAAATACGTCGTCATATTATTTTACCCATACCCAAAAAAACATTTTTAACGTAATTTGAACGCGTAACAACAATGTGTCACGTGACTCGATCACGAGGACCTGATATGCGGAAAAGACTCGAGTGCTCAGGTCGGGATCCATCTGTCAACAAACCCCGAACCTAAAGGAGAAGATAATTATCCGCTTACCGTCGCTATAACACGGTTTTTTTCCTCAGATAAACAGCTGCTTAAGGGTCAGCCTGCTGCAGAGAAGACAAAATGTCATCGGAAGAGTTTGAAAAGTTGCACGAGATCTACAACTCGCTGTACGAGGAGCTCCGGCTCCTGCCGGATAAAGCACAGCGATGCCAGGGAGGTAAACGACCATTCGCCTTCTTCTTCTCATGTCACTCCCTGTTAACCGGGAGCCAGGGATTCCTGTTTTAATGTATAACTTTGCACGATTTCTCCCATATTCACAGAAGAGAGAAAGAGGTTGCAGAGATCATTCGATGAAAGGCACGGAGAGGCCGAAGAAGTGGTAGGGTGCTACTCCTCTTCTAAATGTGTATTCTCCAAACCGAATAAATCTTTGGTCTTTCAAATGGTTACGCTTACGAAAGCCTTTTTGTTGATTTGTAAATACTGGGTTGTGGTCGACGATCTTCCATCTAAAGTGGTCGGCGCATAATGATGAAATCAGCTCTCGTCCCCCTGCAGTTGCAAGGCATGGACGCGGAGCTGCGGACAGCCCCGGCCGCCTACAGGAGCGCCATGTCCACCAAGCTGCGGCTCCACCGCCGAGACCTGGGCAAGCTGCAGAGAGAGATGGCCAGCTCGGAACTAGGCATCGGCTCTTCCGCTCGACCGACGGAAGGCGGTCACCAGGGCATCTATTCGTCACAGAATCAGCAAAGCGTGAGTGACCCATGACTATGTTTGTGGCTTTAGGCGGAGATCAGGCGTTGTATTGCCTGGCTGGCAGGGTCTGGGTCGGTCTCATTCCTTCCTAATGTTTTCAGTTAGTTTCAGAGTAAGGTAAATGTAAGTTCTTCTAAAGATTTCCAACTGACAGACCTTTTACAAAATATCTAGTTCCGAGATCGGGTTATATCACAGAACTACAGAACTGAAGCCCAACCACGATGACTAGAAGATCAAGGTGTTGCATGTAACCAACTAATGGGAAACAAAAAGACAACAGACCTTAATGTTGGTCGTCATTCACCTTTCAGACACTGTTATCCAATCAGCCTACCTAAATTATGTTTAGAACAATCTAAGCAAACATCCAAAAATATATTAAAGTGTTTTCTCAGTGCAACACCAGAACTTCTCTCACCAAGCTGGCTGTCGCCTTGCATGGCCGACACCGCTGTCGGTGTGTGGATGTGTGTATGAATGGGTGAATGTTAGGCAATATTGTAAAGCGCTTTGACAAGAAGCGCTTTATAAATGCAATCCATTTAGCATTGACCACACTGTATATACTGTATTAGTATAGTGCGTTAATGAGAGCCCCTCACTAGGGTTGCCGTGGTATACGGTACTACCGGTGTTGAGGACACCGGCAACACAGTTATTTATTTTATTATTTTCTTCAGTAGTAAAAAAAAAAATCAGTAAAAATTAATAATATAATAATAATAATTAGGAAAATAAAAATGTAATAATAACAGATAGATATAATAATAGATAGGCTACCTAATAAACCGTTGGAACACGCAAGACCGGAAACCATAGCAACGCCGGTAAACAAACCCCGCGAAGCCCAATCCCTACGAGAGCTCCCCGCGCGCTACGGCCATCCGGAGGCGCACAGAGCTTTTGGCCGTGATATTATATATACTATTATATATAGAACGTTATAAGACACTGTCCCAAAGAATTGGGGCGCTGCCAGACGCTGTCACCGAGTGTGAGAGGAGAGTTGAAGGAGAAGATGGCGGTGGACCTAGTTTCAAAGTTTATACCGTTTATACTCGGAAATACCGGTGTTGGCGCGAGTGTATTACTCTGTGTGAAAGTGTCCACACCGCGGTAACCCTACCGCTCACCTCCACCTGTGTGGTCCGGGGGGGTCTCCTCTCTCCTCTCCTCTGTTTCCAGACCTACCTCCAGTCCCAGCGCTCTCTGCTCCTCCAGGGCCAAGAGTCCCTGAGCAGCGCCACCCAGAGCATCGAGCGCAGCCAGCGCATCGCCACGGAGACGGACCAGATCGGCACGGAGATCATCGAGGAGCTGGGGGGGCAGAGGGAGCAGCTAGAGCGCAGCCGGGACCGGGTGAGCTCTCCCCCCATGTGGGGGGACGCGCTTCTCCAAAGCGGGGGACTGCGCGTTCTCCCTGTGAATGAGGGCTGCTCGATTACGGGAAAAAACCCCTCATAATCACGATTATTTGGATCAATATTTAAATCAGGATTATTCTAAAGATTGTTTTTGAGTTTGAAAACATGATGGATTTATTCAGCATTTCTCTCCAAAAAAACACATTGTTACTGAGAACTTTTAATGAATAAAATAAATAAACCTTAAAAAATAAATGCAAATGATTAAAAATATATAGTTTCAACTCGATAATGTTGGTTTGGAGGTCGTTTCACCCAGAAATTGTAATGTACATTTGATTAACGCACAGCCCTACTGTGACTAAGGAGCAGGAGTTGGGGAGAGCATCATGCTCTAGGGGGCCTATAGCTGGAGGCTGGAGGTATTTGGTATCCAACCCAACACTTGGATTGTGTAAGTCTGATGTTTCTTTGCCTCTGTCTTCCACCTTGTAGTTGGTCAACACCGGTGAACATCTCAGTAAAAGCCGGAAGATTCTCCGCGCCATGTCCCGGAGGTACGTCTTGGGCCCTCAGTTTCATCATCATCTCCATGAACATCTTTTTTTTTACTCTCTGCCGTCCTGTAGTTTCACGTGTTTGTCGCTTGGTGGTCAAATGACCATTACACCGAAGTTACAGAAACTCACTTTACGTTGACCCATGATACAATTATAATTTAGCGGTTTTATCTGTTGCATTTCTAAATTCTATTTTAATAAATGGTGTAGTGGAATTTCCCTGACCCTAACCCCAGCGTGAGGTCTATGAAGGTATTATTGTAGCAAAAGTCTTTAGCACCTGTAACTGCAGAATTTGAATGTGTACACTAAAGTCACAGTAAATTTAGTTTGACACAGTAAATCAAATGTGTAACAGTACATTTGTAGTCGTAATTATTTTTTCTACCATTGTAAACACAAAACAGGGTCTACGAGTACGCAAATCTGTGTTACAGGTGCACAAATCCTTTTGCTACAATCCTTGCAGAGCAATTGGTGCAAAACACATTCGCACCCCGTGTTCTATAATCTGAGAACATGCCCAAAATGTGTGCATTCGTAAACCCAAATTTGAACTAATGCATCAGAAGTTGCACATCTGTGAAAATTTCCTCACAAATAAAATGATAAAGAACGCTATGTTGATACAGAATTTTAATGAGCGAGCACAAGTCCATCGTTACAACTGCTAGAATCTGCTCCTGCAAGTCTCAGCTGTGGGGTTTTTTGCAGGTAGTTTTGCAACACGTCTAGGTAGTAAATGTGTAGCAAAAGTATTCGTATCCGTAGATGCCAGAGCATCCGTGGGCGGGACAAAATAGTTCCGCCCATAATTTTCTAATCCAATGAAAGTCGCCGGCAGGGATGCATTTCTCATATTACACTGGGACCCCCCACGTGCCAGCCATACACATTCAAATTCGGCAGTTACAGGCGCTAAAGACTTTTGCTACAATAATACCTTCATAGAAGTCCCCTCGTCACTCAGTCCCTCACCTCCCTAGTGACTAACTGATTCGAACATAGGCTTGAACTGTCTTCTCCGATTGGCTCGTGTCCTCAGGCTGATGACCAATAAGCTGCTGCTAGCCGTCATCATCCTGATGGAGTTGGCTGTCCTTGGAGCCGTGGTCTACCTTAAGTTCTTCAGGTAAGAGCAGGAGGAGGAGGAGCAGGAGGAGGAGGAGGAGGAGCAGCAGGTGGAGGAGGAGGAGGAGCAGATGGATGAGGAAGCAGCTCCAGGAGACCCCACCCTGTCTCTCCTCCTCCCTGTCATGACTCCTCGCCGCTGACCTCTCCTCCACCTCAGTTGAACGTAGAGACTGACGAGGACGAGGTTGAAGGTGGACTCTGGCCGAACGGGACTGTCCTCTAAAAGGAGGTGGTTCTCTATTCCTTCCTCTGCTCCTTGTGGACCACTTGCTTTAGAATTATTGTTGCAGACACTGTTGTTCAGACGGGACCAAACCAATAGCACACCTTGAGGGACACTAAAGGAAACCGGATGAGGTGAACTGTTTCATCGGGGCTCTGCGGTTCTGTGCCTCTTAAGCTGAAGTGTGTTTGGGCTCACACACTCGGAGCAAACACCAGCCCCACGGTCTCACTCTCAGCCCCTTTGGCGCAGAGGGGTTCATGATGCGTCTGGCTGCTGCCTCTGTCGGCACGTTGCAGGACAGACTCCAAGGGAGTCAGTAGGAGGACTCCATTCGTCCTGGGTCATGTGATCCGGAGATCCAGGTGAAGATAACATTTTAATGTGAACAAATACTAATCGTAATAATAATATACTTGTAAAAACGATTTTGCGTTTCTATGGTTGCTCTTACTTACCATAACGGCTGTGTCGCATGAAAGTGTAAAAAGAAAAAGAACAGTTTGGTTTTCTTTCTGTTATCTTCCCAAACGGTGTAGTATTAAAGCCAACGGTCACCACTATCAGAGCCAACTATAATCGGTTGTTTTGCTTCTTTCACATCAATGCTATAAAAATAAACTCTTATCAGCTCGGGTCAGCGGAAGTTTTCAAAGCCAAGGCCGTAAAAACACTTGAGTGCCACATCTGGCACAACCGACTGGAGTTCACAGGAAGCAGGTGTGGTCACAGGCCTCTCCTGGTCCTATCATGTCACGCCAGTGTGGAGCCCAGGAAAAAAACATGTTTTGCTGGTCGCCGTTGCCAGGTGGAAAACTGATTGGTCTGCAGTGATTCATGACTCTACGGGTTAATGGCTAAATCTACTTACAATCACTTAATGAGTGTACCTTTTGAGTGTTTAGATAAATTGTGATTATATATTTAATGGTATTAAGTTATGTCTGAAGTACAGATTGTTGTTTATATACTATGTACAGTATAAACAAGTGTATACATATATTTATATTGTGTACTTTAATACATACTACATGCATAAAATCAAATTGTCCTTGTCAATTGTGATGCATGGCATGGAGAAAGAATTGGAGAAGGAATTACATTAGTGTCTTTATTTTCCATTCAATGGTCATATCCATAAGCTACTCCATTAGTTTAACTAATCATCCATAACTAAACAAATAACAGATTTTAGTGGTCAAACCATTTGTTAATACTACCAGAAAACAGGCCCTACGAACATCGTATACGAACACACTGGTTCATTCTCAAAATACAAAAGTAGTTTGTAAATAGTACATCAGTAGAAACTAAAGTAAATACGGTCGCCACAGGGGTCCAGCTGTGCACTTTATTTAAGTCAAACTGGCACAGCCAAAAAGTACACGTTCATTGTCCCTTTCCCTTCCAGAAATACAGTTGGAGAACTTAATTCACCATCTGAGCCTTCTTGAAAAGGGGTTCACTACGTTCCTGCAGATCCAACACATAAACACACACCTAAATAAATAAGTACGGATGTGAGGGTGGCACCCACGTCTCACCGCGTTTTTACGTGAGAAACGCGGCGCGATTCAGCCTCCGCTGCCGAGTTCCAACGAGTAGACGCAAAAAAAAAAACACTCAGAGGAAAAAAAAACAACAAATCAAAACGCAAAGTCAGAACCCGATAAACGTCCAACCCAAAGTCGGCGCCAATCTTATTCGGGGAAAAAAAATAATTCAGGAATGCTCGGCAACGATAGAGTCCACAACGCTCCTCCTCCTCCTCCCGGCGGCCGCTCAGAGCCGGAGCTGCTCCGTGTCCTCCTTCGATGACGGGATCTCGTCCACGCGCATGTGGGAGCCCACCCGGGACTGGCCCAGCGAGGAGGCGATGACGTCCACCGCCAGCGTGGCGGTCGCCTCCATGGCGGCGCGGCTGGCTCCCTGCAGGGGGTTGACCTCCACCAGGTCCATGGCCGACAGCAGGCCTGCACGGGGACACCGGGGCTGGGGTTAGGGTCAGTGCGCTCACTGGTGTTCGCTTCAGTTGGTGGGGGTTCAGTGGTGCCACTGTGTTACAGCAGCAATGAGCCAACCGGAGGAGGGTTCAAGTCTATGTTTGAATCCGTTTGTGAGGGACTGAGTGACCCAAGTGTCTGGGTCAGTGACGTTCCACTGACTACATTATTTAATAAATACAGTTTAGAAAGGTATTAGACCCAACATCTTCATTGTAAAAGTAGCATGGGTTCCATAAAGTTAGTTTCTGTCACTTTGGTGTAATGGTCAGTGGATGAGGCATTGAAAAGGGGATTTTAATGTGCACATTAAACACATTAAATGCAAGACGTTAACTGGCTGCATTTGACGACTGCGGGCCGAGTTTGTGTTCGCCCAATTAAACTGCTAAAGATCCCCGCCTGCAGCGACACGATTGGTCGAAATACAAAGGGAAACCGTGCACCCGGATTTCAGCTCCCTCGGCCTCGGAGCAGCTAGGCATCATGGGAACACAGTGTTCCCTTCACCAGGTATGTCCGCTGCCCTGAGAGAGCATTCATTAACTACACCTAACATATAATCAGCGCCTGGAGGACAATTACACCCTGCTCCCAGTGTGCAAAGTCTACTTAAACGGTTAGAACAGGGGAAGATTCAAGAGCCCAAAGGCAGTAATCGGTGTTGGCCTCAACACCGGTAACACCGGTAACACGGTATACCGCGGCAACCCTAGTGTTCACCTGTGTTGTGGATCTCCTCTGTGATGTAGATGCCCTCTCTGTAGGTCAGGCCTCCGTTGACAGGCGTGCCCGTGGCAGGTGCCAGGGACGGGTCGAAGGCGTCGATGTCGAAACTCAGGTGGAGGGGTCGCTGACTCCTGCACCAACAGAATGGAGGTTCAACCACAGACGCAAAGTTGTTGGAGTCACAAAGGAGGCCGCAGAGAGCTCTCTGACGCTGGCCTACTTTAATTCACTGAATACTGAGAGTGGAGTTTGGAATAGATTACCCAGTAGAATAGAGATGGAAATAGATAGTATAATAGTAACTAGAATAGATATAGCTCGTAATAGAGTAGAATATACAGGGAAATAGCAGAGTAGATAACATTGTAGAATGGAGTAGGATGAAGCATTAAATATATTAGAACTCAGAGGATACAAAGTACAATAGAATGAAGCCTTTTCGAGGGACTAGAATAGAGTGTAGAATAGTGAATCCTCATGGGGTCTGAGTGTACCTCGCCAGGAGGTGGTCCAGAGTCTCCTCCATGACCCTCTGGATGCCCAGTCGGTCGATGTCCCGCATGGAGAAGTACTGGATCCCCAGGGTCTTCAGGATGTAGCTGAACGGGGAGAACACAACAGCTTAACACGGAGGGCAGCGGCGCCAGGCAGCACTGGGGTTTTACTGCACACTCGCATTAGATTGTGTTTTGCCGTGTTCAGGGGGAACTCTCTGTATGGGGCCCCTTTGTTTGTGACTTCCCTGTGTGATATATGGGGGGGGGGAAGAGAGAGAGAGAGACAGAGACAGAGACAGAGATCTTTTGTTGTGTGTCCTTGGTTGGTGATCTGTATGTGTTCCTGTTCCCTGAGTAGTGTGTGCACCAGCTGGCCCCCCCAACTGTGACTTACTATTCTCCGGGGTCCACGTCCCTCAGGCCGATGTAGACCAGGTCCCTCGAGGAGAGGAACGGCTTCATCCACGAGAAACCTGGCAGGTCGGGCATCTGGGACGAGAGAGAACACCTGGTCATGTGATGGTAAATACAGGCCACGTACGAAGGTGTACTGGTGGGTTCAATGGGCGCGCTATGTTTGTGTAGGACTGGTATCGGCTGGTTCAGGGGTCACTAGGCTCGTTATCAGTCAGTAAGCTCGTTAAGATGTCACTAGGCTCATTATGAGTCAGCTCTCTGAAGGGTCTCCAGGTTCGTGATTGAAAACTTATTTAGTTATTAATACTTTCAATATCTTATAATTTCACTTTATCTTTATTATTTGAATAAGCCTTGTCATAAGTAGCAAGAGCAACCACATTGCGTACCAATTCTTTTATAGAATACAGCTTATTTAAATGTTTTATTAATGATTACTTAGTGTGAAGGTCTTTAGCCCTCCTACAATATCACTTGCACGCTGATGTCACCACAATGGGGCGTCAGCGTCACGTCAACATTAATTCACACAGTCTACGGGGGTTCAGGCCCTCAATACCTTGTCCTGCAGCTCTTTGAGCATGAAGGCGACAGACTGTCCGTGGAGGTTCCCTGACGGAGAGGTCGCCGGCGTGTTGACGTCGGTGTGCGCATCGACCCAGATGAGGCCCAGGTCTGGGCACTGGCGCGAATGGCCCTCGACCGAGCCGATAGCCAGGCTGAGAGAGAGAGAGAGACGAGGGTTAGGGTCAGGCATGAGCATGTAGGTCTGTCGTAGCAGTGAGGGTTTCAACTCTAGACATTACTCTAGACATCAATTAAGAACATTGTCGGGTTTTTTTTACATACAATAAGTGCATTTGTTAGAAGGAAGATGCAACAATATGTCTCCGTCAGTGCAGTATGGATGTTAATAAAGTGCCAAGCACTAACAATTGTTAGGTTAACCCATTCCCTGTATACAACAAAGATAGCTAGGATAAGATGCCTCATAATGCTAAGTACTAATTTTGCAGGGATGTACAACATACAATAAGTGTGTACATGGCTAAAAGCAGGAAAGGAGGAGGGTTAGACAAACGCAAGAGTGAAATACCTGTGATCTCCACCCAGCATCACGCAGGTGTGCCCCGCCCCCACCGCACTGCTGACGGCGCCCGCCAGGAGCTTATTGGCTCTCCCTACGGTGCGCGGGAAGTGCACCTGCATGCAGGTGTCGTCCTTCTCCGGGTGGTGGAACGTCAGGTCCCCCAGGTCATGCACCGGACAGTCTGATGAAAAACGACCACGTTAGGACCCATCAACACGTCTGCGCATCTAGCATCCCACGGCAGCTTTTTATTGACTGAATAATGTATTGATTCATCCGTTTATGGACAGCATGACTGGCCATAAATAATTGGTTGATTTTTAAGTGTGTGTTTTACTAAATGCATCTTAATGTTAGTTGTGTATTATAGTCCTGAATATAGAGGCCGTTTAGACTGTAGATGGTGCGTCAAGCATCCGTCTGACACGGGGCTAATGAGTTCACCAGGTCGGTGCGCAACGGTACCTCGGTGTTGTTTTACTGCGGGGACACGTACTAATACCTCTCCCGGCTACGGAAATAACTAAGAGGGTATATGTACTAGCCTGGTGAGTAATATCACCGTTTTAATACAGTAGCTAGCTTAGCTGTGGCCGTATTAGTGTCAGCCCGGTGCTCTGGTTCCCCTGACTCGTGAACCCTCCGTGCTCCTGAGTCACCGGGGAGCCGGTACGGGAATCGGTAAACTAATCTCCCGCAGACCTGCGGTGTCCATCCCCTCTTTTAAAAGCAGGGCTTTCAGAGTAATAATTCGGCCCGGAACACTAAAATGAACCTAAAAACAACAACGTGTAAGTTTACCCACCAAACTTGGCGGATTTGCGCAACCACCACCATAGCGCCACCCTCCCCATGCGTCTCACCCGACCAGCGCCACTCCAAGCTCCCGCTAACGGCCCTTAGCCAGACTGTATGATGTCAAATGCCAAGAAAACTCCATCTTTCAAATAGTGAACCCTTGAGGACACATAGCTACAATCGGACGGGGGGGGGGGGGGGGGGTGGTGTAAATGGGCAATGCGCAGGGTTGGTATGACAGTTTAGAGGGGGCTCGTCCTGTATTATGTTGCCCCGCTGGTGTCGGATGGGCCGGGAGGCGGGCCAGGAATAGCCCCCGGCCCCGGTGAGATGATAAACACATCGCGGTTCATAGAGAGAGGGCACTTGTGGAAAAACACTGTGGGGGGCGGGGCCATCATCAGCCTATGCAAAATGGGACCGTATTCTATATTTATAACACGAAACATTTATACATCAACCTCAAACATGACATCCTCAAAAAGAGATTTGAAAATGACTGATTTGCAGGGGCCGTTCATCATATTACTTTGTTTGTTTGTGGAGATATTAATACGGATGATAATATTAAATGATTGTACCTTGTACCTATATCAAGACAGCGGCCTTCCTCTCTATATTGAAAGTTGTTGCATGTTGTGAAGTTAGGTCAGCATCGATTCGTGCAGCCAGGAATCGATCCTCGGCTCTGACTACTCTATTGTAGGAGTCAGGAGGACACAGTGTGATGCAAACTAACTTGGCCTCCCCCACCATGGTTAACAATTCACTATAGCAATGATAATACTTAAAACAGAATAGGCCTACTAATTACACAAATTATTCAGATTAACCAAAGTCCTTTGATAATCGAGGACGTTCTCTGGTGAATGGGATCATTCAAGGTTCCCCGCCTGGGCTCAAAGAGCCAAGTGGCCTGACATGTAAGTGATGGACGTTAAGCTGTCTCCCACACGTCCAAGTATCTTGGGGGTGGGGTGGGGATACTGGAAGGGGTGAAGTAACACGGACGCTGTACCATTTCCAGAAAATGACTTGCACAAATTGCATAAAACATCCGACTCGATTTGTTCCGTTTTTTTTTCCTCTGCTACAGAACTTTTTTTGTCTGTGATTGAACGTCATCAGCAACATTTGTTGACTCATATTGTTGATTAGAAACGCGAGATAGGATACCTATAGTGTTGGGCGGGTTTAACATTCCGTCGCATCCCTGGGTCGTGTGGAATTGTCCATTACCATTTGGTTCTCTTTCCACAGAACCCTTTCAAATTGCGCTCGGTCCGGTTTCATGTCTCTGTGTTCACGCGTGTCGGCGGAAACCGAAGGTGAAACGCAGTGACGCCAGTGCGGACGGAAAGAATGAGACCGCGTCGTTCCGCATTCTTTCTGGGCCGCGGACACGTCACGAAGGAGACACAGTACCCGGCACATGAGGTCCTCAACCCCGCTCCTTCTGAGACCCACCGGACGACACACCGAACGAGACGGTAGCCTACATGATTACGATACGGAGCAGTAAAAGCAGATCTATATCCCCACCAAGTGTGCCGCGAGAGAGGAAGGGGAGCCCCCATCGATCCAGCGCACGCTATCCCTGGACACACAACTCTTTCATCCGGCATGGCTCCGGTCTGTTTCCAACTCACTCACCTAAATTGGAAAGCCTCTCCAGAAGTCCCGCATCTCTAATGAATTTTGGTCCGTGTTCCACTCCTCTCGCGTTTCTGTTAACGAGCAGACAGGAAACAGCGTTAGCCAACCGCGTGTGTAGTCTAGTCATCCATGGTAATGGATCAGGGGACGCCAACAGTATGAACTCACAACGCGGTGTTCCTTAAACGAGAACCAAAGTATAACTACCTGTCCTTTGGAGAACGGGGCGCCGATGACCGCCACGGACTGAGCTCTGCTCTGCTGGCAATTGTGCTTCAGTTGAGTTTTCAAAAGACAAAATAAAGATCTTCTCAACGCCATTTTTCTATCCTTTTAAATCAGCTCAGTAAAAATGTCACTTTCTATTAAATAAAAAGTAGGAAGTAAGATCCGGTAGGCGAGCGGATGATGTAAGATGGGTGTGAGCTTGCAGCAGCGGGATGCTGTGTCTGGCGGTGTATGTCTGCCTGGCGCCCCGGCACTGCTTCTTATTGTGCTGCAGTGCCGAGCCTAATTAATATTCAGGAGCTGATGAAACAACCCGAGATCATCACTTCAACGTCCACATCCACGGGACACGCGAGGAATGAGAAAGAAACCCAAGATTAAACAATACGTTAACACAATCCTATTCGTAATGGACGCTATTGACAACTACAAAAAAAAGTCCGTTGATTTAAATGCCTTATTTTTAGTTTCACAAGTCGCATTATCTGAGAAGGCCTACGTCGAGTCACACCCATTCGCTCGGACCAATGGGAGAGGGGGGAATAAGAGGGTTTGTTCGATGGGGTGTGCGTTGTTTACTGTGCGTGCCAACTGCCCCACCACTTCACTGTTGTCCAGCACACCGTGTAATTAGACCTGAAGGGATAGTTTCCATGCACAGCATGGGCCAAAACAGGATTGATAGCTATGTTTACAACTCCGGGTGGCCTAGATCTTTCTGCATGTGTCCAGATGAGCTACTGGAAAACAAAAAAACATAATGTCCTCATCGAACACAATACACACCAGAATCAATAGGACACTGGAGAAATATTTGTAATTTTTTTTAATGTAATGTAATGAGATATACCCAATTATAATTATAAAAAGCATATTTTGTATCTGTAGAAAACAATGGTCTTTTGTAAGTAAAAAGACTGCATGTTGCCAATTTGACCTGATGTTATGTAACATTATGGGCCGAGGGGTGAAGTGGGACCTCTGGCGCCCCCAAGCGTCCAAGACACATTAGTGCAACACATCCCATTTCCCCATGATGCATTTCGCGGAGGATAGGGCCAGTCGTCGGCTACACATCTTCTGCTAACGACCCGGAGGGGGGGTATAGTTTTCAACTTTTTTGTTAGATTTACTAAACTGGCCTATGTTTGGATAGCCTCTAGGGATATTCTCACCGGCTGAACCTGTCTCCTGACTCCAGGTAAGTTCACCATACCGGCGGCGGCTCTAGCTTCACTGTGCATGAAGCAAGGCCATCGCTAGCGACAGAAGCTAACGTTGACGTGGTGCCGGTTCCGAGTACATCCACAAGGACAACGTTATACATCTGCCCGCCCTGACAGCCGACAGCGGGGCTCCGCGGGGTCCCAGCGTCTGTGTGTGGTGTGTTGACGCCGACACGAGTGTGATGTGAGACCGCCTGTGTTGCAGGACCCGCCGCCCCGCAGGATGTCATATCCTCCTCATCTCAACCGCCAGCAAATCGGCATCCCGCAGCTTCCCCCCAGGATACCCCCGCCTCAGTTTGCGGGGTTCTCCCAGACGGTCCCCCCAGGTAAATACCCGTGCTGCTCATTAACGGATTCAGACGAGAGTGTTCATTCATGGAGGTAGACCTCTCGGAGTCTGTCTGCACTTCAATGACGTGAGGCCAGAGGTCTCCGCCTGTTGACCCTTCACACCCCAGGGTCGTGTCAGGCTCACTTTAGTAAGACAACACGGGACACGTTGTGTTTACGTTACGTTGTACGTACGTTCTACGTTGTGGTCACCTGTGATGACCGGTGCTGCACGGTCGATCTTCATCACCAGCGATGTTATCTATTCTGTAGTTCCAGTCTTCAGGTAATGTGTTGTTATTAAAAGGCGATTTATATCAGCCGCAGCATTTCCCTTTTGAATCACAGACATATTACTACTAACCGAGTCATTCCTGGTCATGGTTTACTCACAGAGATGGTATAAATAAATCAATGTTACGGATATGGAAAGAGGTGAGGACGTCCTGATCTTAATGGCTTGTTCTTCTCTCCCAGGCACTCCAATGATTCCGGTTCACATGGGCCTGATGGCAGCCACACCCCCTGTGAGTCAGCCACGCCCCCTGTTTCTCCTGCTGTGGTCCAACTAAAATGCATTTTATTCATACTCATCATTGTGTTAAGCCCTGTGTTTAAGGTGCTTTAAGCACCGCTTACTCTGTGTTTGAGATGCTCTAAGCACCGCTTACTCTGTTTTAGGATGCTCTATGCAGCGCTTACTCCATTTCAACCTGAAATGTAAAAACACAAGCTGTTTAGTGCTGCACTGCGCGTGGCACTGTTACAAATGAGCGTGTGGGTTTGTATGGCTCCTTTTGCCTCCCCTGTGTTTGTGTAAGAGCTCCACACGCACAGCCCGCTGTGCGTCCGCTCAAACCCCTGGAGTGACGGGGAATGCGTGCGGTGGTGTTTGCAGCATGCGGCCCCGTTAAAGATGAACCTGTGTTTGTATAGATAATGTGGTCTCCCGCGCTGCAGGTGCTGCTGCCCCCCGCCGTGTCCATGGTGCAGAAGCCGGCGGCCCCCAAGAAGGACGCCCTGCTGCCCTTGCGGCCCCGCGAGGCGGAGGACGCGGGCAGCGGCGGCCCCACCACCACCGTGTTCGTGGGCAACATCTCGGAGAAGGCCTCCGACATGCTGGTCCGACAGCTGCTGGCGGTGAGCATCGCTGACGACCCCGCACGCGGCCGTGTTGGCTCAGCACCTTGTTATGAACCGTTCAGCTCATTTAGATGAGAAAATAATTGGTTGAGAGCCCAAAAAATTGGTTCCCAGTTGGATGAGAAGGGCATTTCCAACAACAATGCAGGGCGACAGTGACCTCGTTGGGGGTAGTAGTCAGGGAGAGATGTGTTGCTCAGGGACACATTGACACTCACCTAGGAGGAGCCGGGGATCAAAGTAGCAACCTTTCAAGTACAGGTCATCCTGCTCTCCCTCCGAAGCTACTGCCGCCTTTCCTTAAACTACGATGTCATCAGTGGGCCTTATATGATCCCCTCAGTGGGCCTTATATGATCCCTCAGTGGGCCTTATATGATCCCTCAGTGGGCCTTATATGATCCCCTCAGTGGGCCTTATATGATCCCTCAGTGGGCCTTATATGATCCCTCAGTGGGCCTTATATGATCCCCTCAGTGGGCCTTATATGATCCCTCAGTGGGCCTTATATGATCCCCTCAGTGGGCCTTATATGATCCCTCAGTGGGCCTTATATGATCCCCTCAGGGGGCCTTATATGATCCCCTCAGTGGGCGTGTCATATTCTGTAAATCAGAAAGAAGCAGTTGGGTAAGTATAGAGTGTGCTGCTCCTGTTTTACTTCTGGTGCGAGCTGTGCTGTGCCTTCCGTCTTTGGCGCATCGCTGATCACAATGGCTCTGTTCAGAACCGGGTCTCATGATGGCACCAAGGGCCCTGACAGGACCCGGTCATAAGGCAGTTTATTTTGAGGAACTGCGCTATAAGGGCTTGCAAGACGTTCACTTGTGGGTGTAATTATTTAGACTGTTTGCACACACACAAACACAGCCTTTAGGAGACCTTTCAAATCATTTAAATGATAGTTTAATAAAATATAGCAGCATTTCTCAATAAGTTGGCGGGTCTAGCAAGGGGCATTGGTTCTGTGGGATGGATGTTTTGCTGGTATGGGGGTTCAACTCCTAGCTTAAAGGTACTAGGTTATACCCCAAATATCCACAGACCAACTCATCTCAATCCTCTAAATTGCTAAGTTGCTTTGGATGAGTGTTGAAGCGTCGGCCAAATAAATGAATAGAACCTGTATCAAGGCATTGCATGTAATATCAAGGCTGTGTGACCTTTTGTCGTTCGATCAAATCAAGTTATTGTCGGTTTTTCCTTTTGTTGTTCCAACAGAAATGTGGAATTGTTCTTAGCTGGAAGAGAGTGCAGGGAGCTTCTGGGAAACTTCAAGGTATGACGCACAAACTCACACACTCGACTCACTCACACTCTAGTGGTAAACATACTTAATGAGTAGTAGTGTGTGTGTGTATATACGAGCAGTACTACACATGCTTAATCAGACGTATGTGCGTGTATATACTAGCAGTACGTATACTTAATGAGACGTATGTGCGTGTATATACTAGCAGTACGTATACTTAATGAGTAGTTTGTGTGTCTATATCCCATGCCTTGCCACCTGCTTTTGAGTTGTGTTTCCCGTCCGTCTCACTCTCCTCCCCTCCCGTGTCCGCAGCGTTCGGCTTCTGTGAGTACAAGGAGCCCGAGTCGACGCTGCGTGCGCTGCGGCTGCTCCACGAGCTGTTGCTAGGCGACAAGAAGCTACTGGTCAAGGTGGACGCCAAGACAAAGGCCCAGCTGGACGAGTGGAAGGCCAAAAAGAAGAGCGCCAACGGGGTTTGTAGTCTTTTTAGAGAAATGGTCAGATGAGTGGGGTGGAGTGGAGTGGAGTGGGGCGGTTTGGAGTTTAATTAGGACTTCAAAATCCAGTCGGGAGTTGGTCGGCATGGTTTATTTGCGCAGGGACGGATTGCCACGTTATGCACTGACTGACACGTGCTCCGCCTTATTAGGGCACAGGGGGCGTGGCCAAGGAGGAGGAGGCGGGGCTGGACGAGGAGAGCCAGCGGCGGGACCAGGTGGTCAAGGGGGCGATCGAGGGGCTCCTCCGAGAGTACGCAAGCGAGCTCAACGCCCCGTCGCAGGACGGCGAGAACCACCCCCGCAACAAGAAGAGGAAGGAGAAGAAAGAGGAGGTAGGGCCGCCCCCCCCCCCCCTGGTCTCCCTGGACCAGCTGGGGCTGGCTCGACGAGGTCTCCCTGGACCCGAGGTCTCCCTGGACCCGGGTCTCCCTGGACCCTGACCCTGACCTCTTTGTAGTGCCCTAACAGGCACATGGGCGTGTCGTCCGACTGTATTTATGTGATCATATGATCACATTGGAAACGCCATGCATTAAAGGGTAACATTCTGGGGTTGTTGTGTTGCGAGTCCTGCGCCCTGTAGGGAGCTGAGCTGGGGTCCGATGCTACACATCAGTCCCTCTCCTTCAAGCTACGTGGGCCGAGGCCGAAAAAAAACCAAACCTAAACCACTGATGGTTATTGTCGTTGGCCCTTAACCCTACTTAAGGCGCGACGTCTTCATGTAGACGTCCAGTGTCGCGGTCCCCTTAGTCGTCATGACGACGGTGTCTCCTCTCGGCAGGAGGACATCAACGCCATGGAGATGGAGGACGACAAGCGAGACCTGATCTCCAGGGAGATCAGTAAATTCCGCGACACGCACAAGGTAACGCATCTGAACTGCTCCAAAACACTCGCCCCTACCAACCCCCCTGCACAACACTGTAGCCCCAGCACCCCCCCCCCCCCCCCCCCCCCTCCGTGATAGCCCAACACTCTTAATGATGCTAGTACCCACCTCCTACTGGAGCAGGCGTAGCGTTAGAACATGCAGGCCCTGTTCAAAACATGGCCCACGTCACACCACTGAACATATATATATACGAATTGATGCTTATCCCAAAATGTTATTTTTGTTTAATTAACGTTGAATCGTTTTCAAAATCTTCAATGGCAAAGGCCGATGTTCAACATATTCGTTGAGATTATTATCATCGTTATTTTCATTAATATTATTATTATTATTATTATTATTATTATTATTATTATTATTATTATTATTATTATTATCAGTTTACCATTAGCATCTGAGCCTAGCCGGTAGCTAGATGTGTCACACTAAGTGCATGGGCATCATGTCAAAATTCCCTTTTTTAAAGCTAATCTATTGATTAAACCCCGCCAATATGGTAGAGTTCATTTGGTGACTAAAGCAAGATGAATCTCAGAGCTTTGCTGGAGAAAGTTCGGAGGATAGGATGTAAGTATGAGCTTTTCATTCTTCCTTACACATCCGGGGCGCTCCCTACTCGAGGGCCTGCAGAGGGCCCGTCGGGTCCCCCAGTCTCCCCCAAAGCTACCGGTCCTTTGTTTACCCCCCTCCCCCCCGATCATACGATGACGTCTCATTGGCTATCGATATCATCTGAAGAAACGTAGCTCTTCCACTCAAAAAAAAACAAAAAAAAAAAACGGGGGACAGGCAGTAAGTCTGACGTGACGGAGCCCAGCCAACCTCTGCAGGCCCCCCGACGGTGAAAACACACACACACACACACACACACACACACACACACACACACACACACACACACACACACACACACACACACACACACACACACACACACACACACACACACACACACACACACACACACACACACACACACACAGGGAGTAGCGTGAGGGCTAACCAATCTAGCAGGGAGCGCCCCTCCACAGCACTCTGACGTCCTGAAGACTCTCACAGGTAAGACCCCTCATGCTCTCTCTCCTCTCATCTCTGTCCTTCCTCCTGTCCAACCTAGGACTCCCCTGTTGCTTCTAGCTAGGTAGATAGTGAAGGTAGTGTCCGCTGGAAGAGTCTGGGTCACATGATGGCACTGTTCCAGATCTAACTGATGGTGGAAATGACAGTTGGTCATCCGTTTTGGCAAGAGACGAGTTTGGTTCAGTTCAGAGGTCAAATGATGTGCCATCGTGTCATCGTTGCGTTTTTAATTTGAAGGTACTGATTGAGAAACTGCATTTGACGCTGTACTTTGTAAAAGAAATCTTTGTAAAAAAAAAAGATTGACAAATCGATTTATAGTTTGTTTCTATTTGTCTGTCTGTCGGAGCAGCCAATGTGAATTTGAAGATACGGTTGTTGTAAAAAGGCTTGTTGGCAACTTATTTCAGTTGGTGAGAAACGTCAGAGCAGTGGAGCTAACCTGGAATAGTGAGACGACTTAATTATTCAGATCTGGAACTAGAAGTAGTACCCTTCTCCTTTCCTCTCCTTTGCTTCCCCTCTCTCTTTCACTCTCACTCTCCCTCTCCCTATTTATCTCCCTCTTTCCCTCTTTATATCTCTCGCTCTCTCCTGTTTTTCTTCTGGGTTCCTGAGGCCCCTCTAGACACCAGAAGACACCGTGTGGGTAAGACTGTTTCAACCATTCCTACAGTGTTCTGTTGATCCTGACGGCTGTGTGCTTCACACCGTGTTGATGTCGATGACCCCTGTGGTAACCTGCTTTCCTCCTAGACCTAGCCGCTGCTAGGACGCGATGTTTGAGAGCTCCTGACCCAGCACCTGTGAGTTCACGTCCTCAACACCCCCTCTAGACAGCATCTCCCGTCTCTGAGCCTTCCTATTGGTTTAGAGCCAACCCACATAAACAGGCCCAAGTCACAAGATGGCAGTGTATTGGTTTTGTTATCCAAAAAGCAAATATGGCTTCTTTCCGAGAGTACATAACTGGTAGTTTGACACACAATTTTGAAACACTCATCACATTTTGAGAATCATAATCACCATAATCCCGCAAACAGTTATTTTAGAGCCCCAAAGGCGATTCCCGCTCAAGATATTTTAAACAGAGCAGACAAAGCAGACCGGATCCTGGATCAGTCAGCCGCTACTCCCACCATTCCACGCTGCAGGGCTCAGGCAGGCTTCCTGGCAGCGTGCTTTCAGGAAGCACTCAGGGCCTGATGATGTAAATGACATTAGCAGGGCCCCGTGCCACACTAAGCCCGCCCTCTGGCCATCCGCTTGGCAGGAGCTATAGGTAAGCCCTGTTCTGCCACCTCTTTACATCATGTTAACACCGTCTGAACACCGTCACCCCGAGCACCCCCCACCCGGCTCTGAAGTGCCCCGTATGCATACAATGTCCCCCTCGTTAGACCACGTAGGCCCCAGTTAATGTCTGGACCAATCAGGACGTCCCTGACCTGGTGTCCTGTCTGTGTACGGAGTGCACATTGATCTGGGAGACTCGATCAATGTATACTTACCCACTTTCTATTGGTCAGGAGGCTTATTACATCACAGGCTGGTGTGTGTGTGTGTGTGTGTGTGTGTGTGTGTGTGTGTGTGTGTGTGTGTGTGTGTGTGTTGTGTGTGTGTGTGTGGGGTGGGTGTGGGTGGTGTGGTCTGTGTGTGTGTGTGTGTGTGTGTGTGTGTCGAATTGTTGAGTGCTTTGCTGGAACGCTGACAAAATATGACCATTTAATCTTTACAGGTTAGAGAGTTCGCTAAATCCACAACATACTTAAAACACCATGACGGGCCAACTGACATTTTTAGCTGGTTTTAACCACTGGTCCGTCCTTCATCCAATCACGTCAGCCAGGTTCCCCACCAGTAGAGACTGGTCGAGTATAGACCAAGTTAGTGAGATGACGGGTCTCATTACTGAGCCATGCACGTGACTCAAAATTGCAGTGTACTGTACCGTGAACCACCTCTGTAGTTCGTGGACCACAAGCTCACGCCAGGGTCCCCCGCGCCCACCGCTCAGAGGAACCTCACTCTGGCCTGCCCGGAGGCCATGTTCACGGGGTGGCGCCCCCTGCTGGCTGGCTGCCCACCTGCAGCCCGTGACTCCCATCAGTATGTGACCGTGGCCGTTCCAGAGGCCTCCTGTTGTTGTTTCTTCTCTTTATTCTCCTTCTGTCATTCTATCATGTCTCACTGAAGTGTTGATAAAGTTTCCACGCAGTTCTCCTACTGCTGCTGCTGGTGTTGATGCTAGCTACTGATTGGTTGTTCATGTTGGGGGAGTTCTGCTGTGTTTTTTTTTCTTTAACGGCGAGACCAATCGCCCCCCCCCTTGTTTTGTCTCCCCCCCCCCCCCCCCCCCCCCCTCCTGTCGGGCGGCTCTCTGTAGAAACTGGAGGAGGAGAAGGGCAAGAAGGAGAAGGAGCGCCTGGAGCTGGAGAAGGAGAGGAGGGAGCGCGACAAGGAGCGCGAGAGGGAGCGGGAGCGGCGGGACCGGGAGAAGGAGAAGGAGAGGGAGCGCGAGAGAGACAAGGAGCGCGAGAGAGACCGCGACAGGGAGCGGGACCGGGACCGGGAACGCGAGCGGGAGCGGGAGCGAGAGAGGACCAAGGAGAGGGAGAGAGAGCGGGAGCGAGACCGGAGCCGGGACGCCAGCGAAGACCGCAGCAGATCTAGGTACGGGTCGAAGGTCACGTGGTAAACGGTGTGCTCTGCCAAAGGCGAGATGTGTCTGGGTGTGACAGTCTGGATTAGGGCTGAACGATTAATTGAATACAAACCGACATCGCCATGTAATTGAACGTGATATGCAAATCGCAAAGGCTGAAATTAAACATGCCAAAACCTTTCTTTTTTTGGGGGGATTTTTTAAATTTTTGGGATTTGTTACTGACTGGAGATCAGCAAGATTTGTATTTATTTTTAGATTGCATTTCAATAGTTGAAGATGTTAAAATATAAATTCATGCATCAATTCATCTCAACACGGAAAGAACAGTTTATATGTTGACCGCTTCCAATGTTGTGTTGGTCATACTATATGATTTATTGCTTGTTTAGTGGAAAATACAGAAAATAAGGAACTTTAAAAAGCGAAATTGCATAGTAAATCCTTATCACAATATTGGTCGAATTACTCAAAGTTTCATTATTTTCCCAAATTGTTTCAGCCCTAGTCCGGATGGACAGACATTTGAACACGCGTCCTTTGCAACCCCCTCATGATGTTTTAAAACAGGCCTCTAAACCCTCTTTTATCTGTTATATTTTAAGCCCTTCCTAGTGGGACGCCCTGTTTGTAATCCGCTTTTTACTACATTGTATTCTGCCACTTTATTACATTTTTGTATAGAGCGCCCCACCCTAGTTTTATTCCCCCTTTTATCTTTTTGTATTCTGCTTTAGCGTTAGTGTATTTATATTTATTTGAGATTAATCCTCTGCTACCTTTTTTACCCGCAAGCCTTCTGTTATAACTTCTAATGTAGCCCCACCCAAATTGAATACCCCTTTTATTTTATTCCATATTTTAATATTTATTATCTCTATTCTAAGTATTATAATTATTTAACCTTTTGGAGATGTTATTCTCCAGATGAGAAGCTCTATACAAAGTCAATGTATTATCATTCTCATAAGGAAGCGAAGGTTTATGAGTTTATATACTGCAGAGCATTACTGACACCAACCTGTAGTCTGACGTTGAAGAACTGTCTCCCTGAAGGTTTATATACTGCAGAGCAATACTGACACTAGTCTGTAGTCTTAAACGGTTTATATACTGCAGTACTGACACTAGCCTGTAGGCTTTGAGGGTTTATATACTGCAGTACTGACACTAGCCTGTAGTCTTTGAGGGTTTATATACTGCAGTACTGACACTAGCCTGTAGTCTTTGAGGGTTTATATACTGCAGTACTGACACTAGCCTGTAGTCTTTGGGGGTTTATATACTGCAGTACTGACACTAGCCTGTAGTCGTTGAGGGTTTATACACTGCAGTACTGACACTAGCCTGTAGTCTTTGAGGGTTTATACACTGCAGTACTGACACTAGCCTGTAGTCTTTGAGGGTTTATACACTGCAGTACTGACACTAGCCTGTAGTCTTTGAGGGTTTATATACTGCGGAGCAGTACTGACACTAGCCTGTAGTCTTTGAGGGTTTATATACTGCAGTACTGACACTAGCCTGTAGTCTTTGAGGGTTTATATACTGCAGTACTGACACTAGCCTGTAGTCTTTGAGGGTTTATATACTGCGGAGCAGTACTGAACACTAGCCTTGTAGTCTTTGAGGGTTGATACACTGCAGTACTGACACTAGCCTGTAGTCTTTGAGGGTTTATATACTGCAGTACTGACACTAGCCTGTAGTCTTTGAGGGGTTTATACACTGCAGTACTGACACTAGCCTGTAGTCTTTGAGGGTTTATATACTGCGGAGCAGTACTGACACTAGCCTGTAGTCTTTGAGGGTTTATATACTGCAGTACTGACACTAGCCTGTAGTCTTTGAGGGTTTATATACTGCAGTACTGACACTAGCCTGTAGTCTTTGAGGGTTTATACTACTGCAGTACTGACACTAGCCTGTAGTCTTTGAGGGTTTATACACTGCAGTACTGACACTAGCCTGTAGTCGTTGAGGGTTTATACACTGCAGTACTGACACTAGCCTGTAGTCGTTGAGGGTTTATACACTGCAGTACTGACACTAGCCTGTAGTCGTTGAGGGTTTATACACTGCAGTACTGACACTAGCCTGTGTGTCTCCCTGCCTTCTAGAGAGAGGACCAGGGAGGACAAGAAGAGGGAGCGGGAGGAGGACGAGGAGGACGTGTACGAGCGCCGGCGGCTGGAGAGGAGGCTCCGGGACAAGGAGGCGGCCTACCAGGAGGTAGGTGGTCCTACCAGGAGGTGGGTGGTCCTACCAGGAGGGGGGTGGTCCTACCAGGAGGTGGTCTCTTCTGCTGGTCCGGATCAGGATCTGGATCAGGATCTGGATCAGGATCCAGACCAGGACAGGTCTTTGGCCGAGCCCGCTTCACCCATGAAAGGCGTTGGACTCTGGGCACTTTCAGGGCACTCGCCATGTTCAGACGTGGAATATGAATTAAAGATTAAAAGCAAATGGGTGGTAATATAATATTGGCATGAAGAAATATGCAGTTGATAACAAAAGGCAGAGAGAAAAAAAGTGTGGCAGGTGTGTTTGGCCCCCGGGGTGAAAGTTACTGGGTTTGATTCCCAATGTCTACAGCCGAACCTGTAGGCATCCTTAAACAACCTCCACCTTACCCTGGCCTGGTTGAAATGCTCCCTGATTGGTTGAGATGCCCACTGGTGGTTCTGAGATGCTCCCTGATTGGTTGAGCTGCCCCCTGGTCGTTCTGAAATGCTCCCTGATTGGTTGCCTCCCCAGCGGCTGAAGAACTGGGAGATCCGGGAGAGGAAGAAGGCCCGGGACTACAGCAAGGAGACGGAACGCGACGAGGAGCGACGCAAGGAGACGGTGAGCACCCGCCCGTTGGAAAATCTGCCTCTTCTGACATCACAAGTTGGCGTGTCCACTTAGTGATATAAATATATATATATATATATATATATATGTATATATATATATATATATACCTAGCTGTATAAATGGGCTAGATGGGCAACGTTTGCTACAGTCCACTTGGTAAGCTGGTAGACGGATCTATCCAGCACCCGTCTAAGTGGACACGCCCACTTGTGATGTCAGAAGAGGCCGATTTTCAGAACAGCCTGTAACGGCTAATCACACTCACACCTGGAGGTATAATATGTTAGCTTTAGAAAACGGTTTATTACTACTAAGGGGATCAGCAGAAATGTAACGGCTAGGGTGTGCAAATCTTTACTGAAAGGTTCTGGGTTAAATGCCCATGAGCAAGACATACGAAATCTACTCACTAAGGACTTCAGCTATTACCTGTTACTCTTGATGACACGTCGGTTAAGTGCCTTGACAGATATAGTTCTGCATGAAGAAGCGGTCCTTATTTTTTAATGATGTTTTAAATCATTATTTTTTTGTTTTAATTTCCAGACCAAAGAGGCCAAGAGACTAAAAGAGTTTCTGGAGGACTACGACGACGACCGAGACGACCCCAAGTACTACAGGTGAGGCCCCGCCTTCCCTTAGTGTTAGTGGTCTACCTGAAGCCTTACCCTTACCTTAGTGTCACTGGTCTACCTGAAGTCTTACCCTTCCCTTAGTGTCATAGCTTTACCTGAAGCCTTACCCTTCCCTTAGTGTCAGTGCTTTACCTGAAGCCTTACCCTTCCCTTAGTGTCAGTGGTCTACCTGAAGCCTTACCCTTACCCTTAGCCGTCTCTCATCCTCCCTGCTCCACCGCCCCTGACAAAGTGGTTGTTGGTTGTCATGGCGCCCCCCAGGGGCAGCGCTCTGCAGAAACGTCTTCGCGACCGGGAAAAGGAGGCGGAGCTGGACGAGCGGGACCGCAAGCGGGAGAAGGAGGAGCACGAGGAGATCCGGCAGCGGCTCCTGGCCGAGGGGCACCCGGACCCAGACGCCGAGCTGCAGAGGGTGAGTCCTGCAGCTTCAGGAGCTCCGCAGGTGGAGCAGGTCGATGGTTCGATCCCTGGCTCCTCCTGGGCGAAAGAGGTGAGGGCTTCTGGGTGTAAAGGTCTGACACATTCTGGGACTTATCTCAAGATCCAGTGGGACAAGGTAGATGCCCTGGTGAACCCCCGTTTAAAGATGCCATATTGTGCAATCAGGTGTGAGTGGGATTAGCCGTTACAAGACGTTTTGAAAATCATTCTCTTCTGACATCCCAAGTGGGCGTGTCCATCTAGATTTGTGCTGGAGTCCCAGTGGACTGGAGCAAATGTTGCTCATCTGTCCAGCACACAACTAGGTGGACACAGCTTGTAACTGCTAATCAAAATCACACCTGGTGGTATAATGTCACCTTTTTAAGGACTGAAATTGAATGTGAATGATGACACCCTATCTTTTGAATGATGACCTCAACCCAGACCCTTCAACACAGAGGACCTCCACCCTCAGTGTTGAAGGGTCTGGGTGGAGGTCCTCTGTGTTGAAGGGTCTGGGTGGAGGTCCTCAGTGTTTAAAGGGTCTGGGTGGAGGTCCTCAGTGTTGAAGGGTCTGGGTGGAGGTCCTCTGTGTTGAAGGGTCTGGGTGGAGGTCCTCAGTGTTGAAGGGTCTGGGTGGAGGTCCTCAGTGTTGAAGGGTCTGGGTGGAGGTCCTCAGTGTTGAAGGGTCTGGGTGGAGGTCCTCAGTGTTGAAGGGTCTGGGTGGAGGTCCTCAGTGTTGAAGGGTCTGGGTGGAGGTCCTCAGTGTTGAAGGGTCTGGGTGGAGGTCCTCAGTGTTGAAAGGTCTGGGTGGAGGTCCTATGTTAACGCGTCTGGGCGGTGGTGGTCCTCAGATGGAGGAGGAGGCCGAGCGACGGAGGCAGCCCCCCCTGAAGTTGGAGCCCGAGGAGGAGCCCCTCCCCCAGGAGAAGGGCCACAAGGAGCGGGACCGCAACCACGACCGGGACCGCAACCACGACCGGGAGCGGGACCGGGAACGGGACCGGGAACGGGACCGGGAGCGGGACCGGGACCGGGCGGAGAAGCGGGGCTCGTCGAAGCCCGCGGATCCGGCCCCCCGCGGGCCTCCTCCTCCGGCCCACTCAGAGGAGGAGGAGGTGGAGGCGAGGGGTCTCGAGGAGGAGGAAGAGGAGGTGGAGGAGGTGGAGGCGGCGAGAGCAGCAGCAGCAGCAGGAGGAGGAAGAGGAGGAGGAGGAAGAGGAGCTGTACAAGTACCAGGATGGCGAGGACTCGCAGGACGGCAAGCCGGGCCTGAAGCCCACGCTGCGGCCTGTGACCTCCGCCCCCTCGGTGTCGTCGGGCAGCGACGGCGCCGCCACGCCCAACACGCCCGGCAACGAGTCCCCGTGCGGCATCATCATCCCCGGGGAGAACTCCCCGGAGACCCAGCCCGCCGAGGAGCTGAGGCCCAAGATCGGCCTCAGCCTCAAGCTGGGTGAGTGGAGGCTGCTGGGGGAGGACAGAACCACCTGGATGTAGCGCTATGTAGCGCAATGTAGCCACCGTTCTGTAGCACGATGCTATGTAGCACAATGCTACCACCGTGATGTAGCACAATGCTACCACCGTGATTAGTACAATGCTACCACCGTGATGTAGCACGATGCTATGTAGCACAATGTCATGTAGCACGATGCTACCACCGTAATGTAGGACGATGCTACCGCCGTGATGTAGCACGATGCTACCGCCGTGATGTAGCACGATGCTACCGCCGTGATGTAGCACGATGCTACCGCCGTGATGTAGCACGATGCTACCGCCGTGATATAGCAAGATGCTACCACTGTGATGTAGCAGAATGCTATGTAGCACAATGTTATGTAGCACGATGCTACCACCGTGATGTAGCACGATGCTGCCATCGTGATGTAGCACGATGCTACCACCGCGATGTAGCACGATGCTACCACCGCGATGTAGCACGATGCTACCGCCATGATATAGCACAATGTAGCCACCGTTAAGAAGCACAATGTTATGTAGCACGTTGCTACACCGTGATGTAGCACGATGCTACACCGTGATGTAGAACGATGCTGCCGCCGTAATGTAGCAGGATGTTACCGCAGTGATGTAGCAAGATGCTACCACTGTTATATAGCACAGTGTAGCCACCGCTATGCAGCACGATGCTACCCTCGTGATGTAGCACGATGTTATGTAGCACGATGCTACCGCTAGTGATGTAGCACAATGTAGCCACCGCTATGTAGCACGATGCTACCCTCGTGATGTAGCACGATGTTATGTAGCACAATTTTACCGCCATAACTTGCACCGCAATATGAAGTTACTGTTCTCTAACAAAACCCCCAAATATGAAGATTATCTATCGTATAATAGGGAACAAAAAATGGGATGAACTTTATCCTGCCTTTTCAGATCGTTTTATTTGTATTTTTAAGCCAGGCCCTGAGAAACGACCTGTGTGGTCGGTAATTAGCTCGCTGTCAAGTCTCTTCTGCTTACATGAGGATGATTCACATCCACAATGTCAAATTCTAACCCTGCTTAAGAGAGCGACCTGCCGAGCGCTCCTCTCCGCCGCTGTTCACCGCTCACCATTATCTCTGGCTCGTCGCTGAGTGGTGAACAGAGACGAGACCGCTGTGGGTCACAGCAGACCCGCGGTTCTCTCTCGCCGCAGTGTTTCAAAACACCTCGCTAAAGGCGCCATGAGACCGTTCTACAACGTCTGCCCTCCTTCTCAGCTCCTCGCCACGCTCTAGTGAACAACATTCAGGTTTTTCTCTCTAACGTAACAGATGTCCTTTCGTTTCTAAGAATTTGTAACAGCCTTTCTTTTACCACTATCTCCACTTTATTCCAACCCGAGGTGCTACCACTACCGAGTCGACACCGAACTCGACGGAACAAACAGATGTTCCGATGGCTAAAGGGGCGTCTAAACAACGTTCCGAACATCGGAACATTTTCACGTTCCGAACATCGGAATATCCGTGCAGAATTTTTTTCACTGCTAGGCGCGTCTAAAAACCGGGGCACTGCGTACCCCAAGGAAACAAGGGGCCTACGGACGCCGTCTCCCTAGCCACGAGCCTCTGTGTGATCTCCCCCTTTAACCTCTCCTCTCCCTCCTCCTCCCCCCCTCTCTCTCTCTCTCTTCCTCCCCAGGCGCCACCAGCAGCCCCAGCCAGCCCAACGCGGTGAAGCGAAAGAAGCTGGCCACGGTGGACAGCGTGTTTAACAAGTTTGACGAGGAGGAGGCGGAGGACGTGCCCCGCAAGCGGAAGCTGGTGCCGCTGGACTACGGCGACGACGACAAGAGCCTGGGCCTAGATGGCGCCGAGCTGCCCAGCGCCAAGGGCAACGCCAACATGGAGGAGAAGCGCAAGCACATCAAGAGCCTGATCGAGAAGATCCCCACCGCACGGCCCGAGCTCTTCACCTACCCCCTGGACTGGTCCATGGTAGACTCGGTGAGCACGCGGGCCGCTCCGCTTAAGCACTCGACCTAAGCACTCGACTTAAGATCTACTTAAGCACTCTTAAGTCAAGCACTCCAACGTCAAAGATTGGAGCACTCGACTTAAGCGCTCGATTTAAGTTCTACTTGAGCACTCTCAAGTCGTACACTCCCTCATCAAAGTGTCTAGTTAAGCACTTTTAAGTTCTACTTAAGCACTCTTAAGTCAAGCACTCCAACGTCAAAGATTGGAGCGCTCGACTTAAGCGCTCGATTTAAGCGCTCGATTTAAGTTCTACTGAAGCACTCTCAAGTCGTGCACTCCCTCATCAAAGTGTCTAGTTAAGCACTTTTAAGTTCTACTTAAGCACTCTTAAGTCAAGCACTCCAACGTCAAAGATTGGAGCGCTCGACTTAAGCGCTCGATTTAAGCGCTCGATTTAAGTTCTACTGAAGCACTCTCAAGTCGTGCACTCCCTCATCAAAGTGTCTAGTTAAGCACTTTTAAGTTCTACTTAAGCACTCTTAAGTCGAGCACTCCCTTATCGAAGAGTCAACTTAAGCACTCTTAAATCAAGTGCTCCCACAAGAGTGCTTACACCGTGAGAGGGCTTACACCGTGAGAGGGCTTACACCGTGAGAGGGCTTACACCGTGAGAGGGCTTACACCGTGAGAGCGCTTGGACCTTGAGAGTGCTAACACCTCGAGAGGGCTTACACTGTAGGAGTGCTTGCCGCGTGAGGAGTGCTTGCAACCTGCTGTTGATGGTTTGGTGTTGGGGTTACAGCTAGGAGTGTCTCTTTGGCAGCTGTGTTGCTCGTAAACGTCCCTTTTGTTGCCCTTTAGAGTGCTCGCGGGGGTCAGGAGGGTTGTTTAATCTGGCCTGTGGAGTCCTGGGAGACTGAGGCTGTGATTAAGGGCTCCACTCATTAAAGTGACTGGCCAGCAGCTTAACGGGGAAAAATAAAGAAGGTCCGGTTCAAACGTTCCTGAACTGTTTAAGTCGAGCGTGTTTCCTGCTAGGTGACGTGTTAGGGAAGTGTTGAGTCACTGTCGGGGTGTCGAGACTGACTGTGGGGCGTTGTGGTACCCCTAGACCCTGATGGACCGCCGCATCAGACCGTGGATCAACAAGAAGATCATCGAGTACATCGGGGAGGAAGAGGCCACGCTTGTGGACTTTGTGTGCTCCAAGGTCGGTGGGGGGCTGAACCGAGGCAGTGGTCACTTATACTGGGACACATTGGGAGGTTTACGGACGGGAGTGTGTTGATTCTGCAGGGGAACCCCCACTGCCAGGCAGTGGCTGAGCGATTAACGCTTAAATCCCCCATGTTGAAATGAACTACAATTTTGCAATACCGAATTACAAATGTGTCTTAATTTAGTGTACGTAGTTGATAGTACATGGTTCAATTATATACTCCTACATCAAATATCAAGCGTAAATGTGCACGTAGCAAAAGATGTCCGCAAATGTCGCCTGTAGTGTGTTGATGATCTGTGGGTTTGTCTCCAAGGTGATGGCTCACAGCACGCCCCAGGGGATACTGGACGACGTTGCCATGGTGAGTAGAACCGACTGTGACGCCGACGTCACCACGGTTACAAACCTTCGTCTCAAGTCCCGGCTGACTGTGGATGGGTTGGCAGTTGATGTGCGTTGTAGGAGGCCATTGCGAACCTTTCGATAATCACCGAGTTATTTAGCAGAGGCTTTCCTCCTGAATTATTCATAGTGGATTCCTCTAAGAGCCTCCTTAATTGCCCTTTACCCTAGCAAGATGCTCTTTATGCAGAGTACTCCCATCGACATCATCATCGTTAATGTTGTTAATCCGATGAGTTAATTAAAGTCTGTCGTGACTCATTAATCCATCATTTGTTCCTGGATGACCTGCGTGTTGACCCCTGACCCCCCTGACCTTCCTTTCCCCCGCAGGTTCTCGACGAAGAGGCGGAGGTCTTCATCGTCAAAATGTGGCGGCTGTTGATTTACGAAACGGAAGCCAAAAAGATCGGACTGGTGAAGTGAAGACTTTCCTCTGGTGTCTCTTGATTCCTCATCTGCTGCCTACAAGACTGTAAAACCAGGCTGCCAGGCCTCCTACCTCCTCCTCCTCCACCTCCTCCTCCACCTCCCCCTCCACCTCCCGGTCCATCAGCCAGGGAGCCCTCGCTGGCTGTGCGAGTGTTTTGCAGAAAGCTGCGCTTGACCTCGGAGAGGCGGGACCGAGCTCCGAGCGAAGTGCATGATCCCGAGTTTGGTTCATTGGAGCCACGTCAAGGCAACACCAGAAATGTATTTTATCAGTATCTTCCGTTCTTCTTCGGAGCATTGGACACCACGTTTATGCTTTTAATTTACTGTCGTCATGTCAAAGCACTACTGTTGTGTGAACTAATAAACATCCCCTTTTTAAGAAAATGCTTTCATTTATGTACATCGTGTTGTCTTAATGTAACGTTTTAATTCATTCATGAACACATTAACGGTTGATAAACAGAACGATTTTTTTTTTACGTGTCCCAAAGGATGCTATTTACTTTATAATCCTTTGAACCTTTAAAAGCCTGTAATATCGTACTTCACGTTCTAAGCCACGCGGGGACGTGCGCGGATACGTGGCATGTTTGACGCTGTCCGCGGGATCGCGCCCACGGTAAGGAGGAAGCGTCACCCGGAAGTACTGTGTATAGCACCAAACAACCGAGCAGCTGTGTACTTGTCTGCAGCTTGTTTTTATTTTATTATTCTACCGCAAATCCCGATCGGCTCTGAAATGCAACGGGACCTCGGGATCTCCGGTCGCACGTAAAGCCCGCGATGTCAGCAGACGAAACGGTGTGTTTATAACGTGCTGGAGTGCTAGCTACTTAGCCCAGCGTTGCTAGCCAGGCCACAGGCAAACATTTCATTTGCGTTCACGTAGATGCTATGGTAGCCAGGAAGGACGCTTAAACGGGAATTCCTTGTTTAATGAGAGCCAGATCGTTGAATTTAGCTACAAAAACAACGTTGGTGGCATGTTATGCACAAATATCCACTGCAAGTGAAAGTGAACTAAAAGTTAAGGCTGGTAGCTTGTAGCGTTGGTGAAGAGCTTGGAAGCCCTGCGAGAAGTGTGCAGCGCAATGGACGACTTCATCTCGATCAGCCTGCTGTCCCTGGCCATGTTGGTTGGCTGTTATGTCGCCGGGACAATTCCTCTAGCGGTCAACTTTTCAGAGGTAAGTTTCATCCACCACTGCATAATGTTTCACTTTATGGACCACACTACCAATAGGACCAAGTTAAGAAACACCAGTATACTCAAGCTGTAGTTGGCATCTAGTGAACCTTTGGTTGATGGACCCCAAACGATTTCCCTTTTAAAAAGTAGTGATCTCTGGGTCGTACTGTGTTGATGTTATTGATTAACTCGCCTTGTGATTCAACTGCAACTTTGCACTTTGTGTTTACAGGAGAAGCTGAAACTGGTGACTGTGCTCGGCGCGGGCTTGTTGTGTGGGACAGCGCTCGCTGTCATCATCCCAGAAGGCGTGCACGCTCTTTACGAAGAAATCCTACAAGGTACAAAACATCTCCAATTGCTTGTGTTTCCAGTTTTTCTGGAGAAACCTCTTGTTATGTCTGTCATTTGACCTCCTTTGTCAAATGTGACAATGGGTTTGTCTCATTCAATATAGGTCGTGAAGATTTATGGAGTGTAGAGTCAGATTCCAGGATATAAAATATCCTAACTTAACAATGGCTTCACCCTCCTGTCTGCTGTAAAGTTATTCCCAAAGTTCTGCCTGGTTAGTCGCAAAAGTTTATACTTTATCCATTGCCACCTGTCGGTCCATGTTACGTGCCTCTTTTGACATCACAAGTGGATGTGTCCACCTAGATGTATGATGAATAGATTGGCAACGTTTGCTACATGCTGCTGGTAGACTGATCTATCCAGCACACATCTAGGTGGACACGCATCTCTTGTGATGTCAGAAGAGGCTTTCAAAGCGGCTTGTAACGGCTAATCACACGCACACCCTGGTGGTCTAATATGACACCTCTAAGGATGCGGTCCCTGCAGCCTTCAGATGAACATGTAATGCACACTTGTTTATGGTGTGTTCTGTGCAGGTGCCCACCATGAGGCGGGCCAGGGCGGGGCGGTGGACGCGCTGGACACCAAGGGGGCGTCGGACGTGGTTCTGGTGGCGGGCGGTGAGCATGGCCATGGCCACGGTCACGCCCACGGCCCCGACTCGCTGCACGCCTACATCGGCGTGTCGCTGGTGCTGGGCTTCGTCTTCATGCTGCTGGTGGACCAGATCGGCAGCTCCCACATGCACAGCAGCGACGCCCAGGGTCAGCCACCCTCTTTCTCCTCTCCTTCCTCGTCCTCCTCTGCCTCCTCTTCTTCCTCTCCCTTCTCTTCGTCCTCACCTTCCTCTCCCTCCTCGTCCTTTCTCTTCTTCCTCGTCTTCCTCTCCCTCCTCGTCTTCCTCTCCCTCTGCTGCTAGCGTTACTCCTCCGGAACCCCCGGCCACTCATTCAGACGTAGGACCTTTTGGTCTGATAGAACAGGACTGTGATGTGGACCTTGACTCAATGAGTTCTTGTGCTCCTGTTTAGACCCTGAGGCCGCCCGCATCGCGTCCTCCAAGATCACCACCACCCTGGGCCTGGTGGTCCACGCCGCAGGTAAGACATTCACGCTCCCTGACCAAGGATTAGCTGCATCAGTGCCCCTGGGCAAGTTCAACATTTATAATTAAATCGGTTACTGTTTGCTATGCAGTGTTGGCCAAAACATTGGCGTCAACACACTTAACGAACAAAGCAGTTGACTGTAACTTCATCTATCATTATGTTTGTGGTCGATCACTCACTTTTTCTAAATTTGAAAACTCGTTAAGTCGTAGTTCTCTGCACCGTGAACTCGCAGGCGCCACCTCGTGGTAACAATGGATATGACCGGTTTGACTTAGCCAATCCTGTCACTGGCCCAACCCTATTTGTGCAGTGCTCGTTGCTTGTATGTTTGTTGAGTCAATGACTGGGCGCCGGCAGAAGGTCCATCCCTGGTGGCTCTACTGCCTCTATACGGGTGGAGCCTCCTCATTGACCCTGTCCTCTCCGCTCCTCCACCAGCTGACGGAGTCGCCCTAGGCGCAGCAGCATCCACCTCCCAGACCAGCGTCCAGCTCATCGTGTTCGTGGCCATCATGTTGCACAAGGTAGCTCCGCCCCCCCCCACACACACATACACACTCTGCCGTCCTATCAGCATCCCTCGCTCAGCACAAGCTAGCAAGGACCTGGACCAGCTTGCTAGCGAGCGAGGACCAGCTAGCCCCAGCTGGTGAGCCAGGAACAGCGAGCTGGGAGCAGCTAGCCAGCCAGGACCGGCTAGCCGGGGCTAGCGCGCAGGGACCTGCTAGCCCCGGCTAGCTAGCAAGCCAGGACTTGCCAGGATTGTTTGTTTGTGAAGCTCATATTTCCATGTAATTTTTTAATGAATATTGTCTATTATATTAACCTTCAGTTTAGTAAACGTTGTGGTTTATAATTCAGTATCTAATATGAAAAGTTGACACCTTTCCTCCTCCAGGTTCTTTGCCTTAATTCAATGAATTCAATGAAAATTGAATAAAGTGACACTTTTGCACCATAATGTGGATGAATTAAAATGCTAAGAATGCAGGCCACTGATTGGCTCCCGCTGTCCCCCAGGCCCCAGCGGCGTTCGGCCTGGTCTCCTTCCTGATGCACGCCGGTCTGGAGAGGAACCGGATCCGGAAGCACCTCCTGGTCTTCGCCCTCGCCGCGCCCGTCCTCGCCATGCTCACCTTCCTGGGCCTCAGCCAGGTAGGAGCACCCCCCTAGACCTGGTCCTGGTCCCCCCTAGACCTGGTCCTGGTTCACCCCCTAGACCTGGTCCTGGTTCACCCCCTAGACGTGGTCCTGGTTCACCCCCTAGACCTGGTCCTGGTTCACCCCCTAGACCTGGTCCTGGTTCACCCCCTAGACGTGGTCCTGGTTCACCCCCTAGACCTGGTCCTGGTTCACCCCCTAGACCTGGTTGGTCCTGGGTTCACCCCCTAGACCTGGTCCTGGTCACCCTGGTGTCCTGGTTCACCCCTAGACGTGGTCCTGGTGGTCACCCCCTAGACCTGGTCCTGGTTCACCCCCTAGACCTGGTCCTGGTTCACCCCCTAGACCTGGTCCTGGTTCACCCCCTAGACCTGGTCCTGGTTCACCCCCTAGACCTGGTCCTGGTTCACCCCCTAGACCTGGTCCTGGTTCACCCCCTAGACCTGGTCCTGGTTCACCCCCTAGACCTGGTCCTGGTTCCCCCCCTAGACCTGGTTCCTGGTTCCTGCCCCCCCAGACCTGGTCCTGGCCCCCCTAGACCTGGTCCCTCCTAGAAGACGGAATGTTACCCTACCCTCAGACCCCCCCCTCCCCGCTGAAAATGTAGCGTTTTATAGGAAGTGAGCTAAGGAGGGACTTCCTGTTGTCGTCTAACCTCCGCCTCCCCCGTCTCCCCCCCCACAGAGCAGCAAGGAGGCGCTCTCGGACGTCAACGCCACGGGCGTGGCCATGCTGTTCTCCGCCGGGACCTTCCTGTACGTGGCCACCGTCCACGTCCTGCCCGAGGTGGGCGGGACCGGGCACAGCCACGCCCCCTCCCCCGCTGCCGGGGGCAGCGGTGGGGGCGGGAAGGGACTGAGCAAGGTGGAGGTGGGGGCGCTGGTGCTGGGCTGCCTCATCCCACTCGTCCTGTCGGTGGGACACCACCACTAAGGGCAGGACACCCCCACCAACCCCCCCCCCCCCCCTTTTTACTCCTCAGACCTTCCACCCTTCTTGCGTTCTCCTCTCCTGTCGATAGACTTGTTGGTTCAAGCCGGCCCCGGGGCCGTGTGGGACACCTGGTGGCCCGGAGGGGAACTGCGACGGATTACTGCACCGTCCGTCATAGCGTGACGTCGTGATGATGTCACGCTTCTGGTCTCCACGGTCACCAGCCCCACACAGGAGGCCTGCGGCCGCTGCTAGACTCCAAGGCCGCATGCCGTCCATCTCTGAGTCCGTCTGAAATCTAGATTGCTTCTCGTCTTCTTCCGGTTGGTCGGTCCGTGCCATGTGACCGTTCTGTTTCCGCGGGGAACGATGACTTTGTCGTTCTTCTTCGGTTCGCCCGCGACCGTCCCAGCGGAGGTGCAGCCCCGTGACAACAGAGGTGTCTGAAGCGGGGCGGTTACGGGACAAGCAGCTGTAAATGTTTTCTATGGGTTGTACAGACCGGGGTTGGGACTATCCTATCTGGGGGGGGGGGGGGGGGTTAGGGGGGGTTCGTTATAGGCTTAATTGAATGTGTAAGTGCCATAGTATCTTTAGGAAATCTCTTTGAGACGGTCTCTTCGGGCAGACACCCTAGTTGCGGGTCAAGGGTGAATTATGTTGGATATCTTTTTTTAACCAATCAAGTCGTTTGTTGTGTTCGATGATCCCACCCCCATTGGCTGACGGACCACATGTCCTCCTGTACTTGGGTCCCATGTTCGGAAGAAACGTCTCGTTTTCGGCGTGTCTGCAGGCCGACCTGCGGATGATATTACTGGGTGTGGGGGACGGGGGACGGCGGTCTGTTGTTTAAGTACCTCGCTTCACTGGTCCCGTCTGGTACTCCACGGGAAGCAGCCAAACACCCGTCTCCATCTCCCCATGGTGAACTCGATGCGCCGGTTCCAACGGAAGCGTTACGGGCCACACTGTAACAGATTCGATCAGGATCACTAGAACCAAACCCATGGAAGACATCGGTCGGTGGTGACATCATCACTACCGACCGACGCTCTTATGTCACTGACCCACTGTGTCATCATGCATGTCACACAGTGTCGACAGACAGACAGTCACACACACACACACACACACACACACACACACACACACACACACACACACACACACACACACACACACACACACACACACACGATAGGGATACGGGCCTGATTTACCTTAGCGGCCAGCCTGGTTCTAGCTAGGTGCGTGCGTTCACCCTGCTAGCTGCCAGGTGATTGGGGCCAACTACGGCCATGTTTGTACATTGTACATGTCTGTAAACTGTATAGAATGGGTCTTTTGTTTTCCACATCTGCTGTCCTGCTTTCTGTACCAGACCAGTTGGGGAAATACCTGGGCTCACCTTAGTTTATTTAGTTGTTTTCACAGCGAGGGACTTGTGAGTGCGCAGGAGGGAAAAGGGTCTTTGTTAACGAGGAGGACAGGAGATATTCATCTTAAAAAGGGTTTTAAGTGTAACTTGATGTTAGATGATATTCCTTTTTTTGGAAACAAATAACCGTTTTTCAGGAACCTGGTTTGACGCATGCAGATTCTCTTGCTGCATGGTTTTCTTTTCTTTTTTTCTTTACAATAACTTTATTTACAACTACTCGGTGACGTAATGAAGACGGACTGTGGGAAGGGCAAAATGGCTGCCCGTGACAGCAGCAGCAGCAGACGATTGGCCCCTTTCTTTAGGCCAATCAAGGACAGACCAGGTTCTTCACAGGCCAATCAGTCAGCATCATGTAAACAAAACAACACCGTCGTCTTCGACCAATCAAATGACTTTCCCCCAGCCGTGGTCAGAATGTACCGGGGGTCTCTGTATGGGCGGTCCTAGAGATAAGGGTTAATGTCATAGAAACGGATCTCGTGGTGAGTTGTCAGTCGGTTGTGGGGGGGGGGGGGGGGGGGGTGAGAATTATCTTCTCTGTCATTCCTTTATGAATTCTGCCTTATTTCCATTTTCCTTCTGATTGTGAGAAAGTTGTAAAGCAACGTGTTTTATGACTATTAAAGCTTTTTTTTGTTTTACTTTGTTTTTCTTTTGTGGAGTGTTTTATTCACCCAGAAAGTATTCAACCGCTGCATTCAAGTAAAAAGGGTTTGGAAGAGGCTTATGTTTTAATGCTTTGTTATGGGATACCGTTAATTCTTTGTCGGGGGTGGGGGGGGGGGGAGTCTGATTACGATAAGGCTGTTTCATAATGTCAGAGTATGTGTACCATGAGGGCTTTTGCTCGGAGCTCTGAACGCACCACATGTCAACGGCTCTTCAGCGTATGGCTCAATGTAAATAACCGATCATTCCCGACGTTCCAGCTGTTTTCCCGCTCCTGGAGAGCGGGCGACGTGCATTAAGTACCCTCCGATCCCTCGGCCGCAGTTCCACTTATCGCCATGACGACACGTGTTGTCCAACGTTAAACTGACTGCAATCCAGAGGTTATCTGACTTTGCCTAGAGAGAGAGAGGGGGGGAGAGAGAGATGGTTGAGAGACTGCTGTGGCGTGTGGGCCTGGAATGAGTAGAACTCTCCTCCTGGAGGAACTGGGACCTGGGGGAGGGAGAGAGGGAGACGGGGGCTTCACCTGCCAAGCGCTGGTTCCCGTGGACGAGGCCGGGGTGGGGTTTGGGGTGGGGTTTGGGGTGGGGTGGGGGTGTAATCTGAACAGAGTTCAGTAATCTGAATAACCCCCCCCCACTCCCGGAACAAGCTCATCTAACCCCAGCTTTAGCAACACGTTCCTAAAGCTGCTCTCTGCCCTGACCTCCATCCCTCCCTCTCTCTACCCCCCCCCCCTCTCTCTTTATCCCTCTTTCATGACCCTCGTTCCATAACTATCCCTCCCTCTCCTCTCTGTCCTGCTCAATCTCTCCCCATCCCTCCATCAATCTCTCCATCCCTCCCCCTCTTCCCTCTGACTCTCCATCCCTCCCCCCTCCCTCCCTCGTCCCGTCCCAGTGCTGATCCGCTGTCTCCCTCCAGCCGCCGGCTGAATCGGTCGCTGCGTCCTTCCTCGCCCGCGGCTCATCGAAGCCATCGACTCGTGGCCCCTGCGTCCGTCCGTCCGTCCGTCCGCTCGGCCCATGTGTGATGCGCTCCCTGTCCTTATTGACTGACGGCTGTTTTTAATTCCATCGATTACCCCGTCGCTCCTCCTCCCGGCGGGTGGGTCTGTGGCAGGAGGAGGTGCTGGGAGATGTTCTCCTCCTCGTTGTCGGGCAGCAGGAGCGCAGTGTTCTCGCCCTGGTCCTCCATGGAGCAGATGGACCCTGAGGTGCTGGACTTCAGCACTAAGGTGCAGGCCCAAGGGGTGCTCTGGAAGAGGCCTTTCGGACGGCCCTCTGCCAAGTGGTCCCGCAGGTGAGTCGGGAGTCTTTGTTTTTCTTTTGTGGAGTGTTTTATTCACCCAGAAAGTATTCAACCGCTGCATTCAAGTAAAAAGGGTTTGGAAGAGGCTTATGTTTTAAGGCTTTGTTATGGGATACCGTTAATTCTTTGTCGGGGGTGGGGGGGAGTCTGATTACGATAAGGCTGTTTCAAGTGGTCCCGCAGGTGAGTCGGGGGTCTGGAGGGTCCATGTGACTAATAAGGGGGGTCTGGAGGATCGAGGGGACTGGTTAGGGGGTCTGGTGAGGAGTTCTAGGGGGTCTCTGGGTCTGGTTAGTGTTTCTAGACGGTCTATGGTTTTGGTGTTGTCTATGGGTCTAGGGCTGGTGGGTTCTGGGTATGGAGGGAGGTCTATGGGTCTGGTTAGGCTTTCCAGAGGGTCTGTAGAGAGGTCTAGACTCGAGGATAAAACAATATTTAGGCAGCTCTAGCTTGGACATGTGTGAAGTTAAAACTGCTTTTAAGTTCAAGCCGGTGGCACTCCTCTTCAGAGGTTCAGGGAGATTTACACAACAAGCTTTTGTTCTTACAAAGAGCAACATCTGTTCACCTTTAGTTCAGGCCTGGCTATTGGCTCTGTTCCTGCTAAGAGCTCGTTTGGACCAAACATCTAGATGGCATTACTGCAATAATCTTGTGCTTTAAAAGAAAATTGATCAAATCAATGATCAAAAAGCTTTCTAATATTTTTCTCTGTATTGAAAGAGAACATCAACATTCTTTACAGTGAAAAATAATGTGTTTGAGGGTAGAAGGTCTATCTCTGAGTATTAGTTCTCTAGAAGGTCTATAGGTCTTGCTCAGAGTATACATTTGGAACAAAACATTTCCAGGCCCGATACCTCGGGATGAAGTGCGTCGTTTACATAACACAGTAGAATCCGGAACAACTTTTGCCTCTGTGCAGTTTCTACTCTGGTGGCGTTTATGTTGGCTCAAAGAGAAGCAGACCACTAGCCTAGCAGGACCTCGAGAGCAGGCCTACCTGGTGGGACCTTTAGAGTAGGCCTACCTGGTGGAATCCTTAGAGCAGACCCAACAAGAACCCTGGACTGGTTTACAACCCTAGGGACTATTTAGGTCCAAGGTAACCCACCTGCAGAGCCAGATAAATGTCCTTAATGGCCACTCTATGGTTGGCTGCTCCTGAAGAAATCGGACCAAACGTTCCGCTAAAGGTCCTCCTGTGTGCAGGTTCTTCATCATCAAGGACAGCTTCCTGCTCTACTACGCAGAGAATGAGAAGAAGAACTTTGAGACCAGCCGGTGCTTCAACATCCACCCCAAGGTAGGCTCCGGACCACATCGCAAAGTTACGGGAATACTGCAACGTTCCGGTGGGTTATATAGGGAAGGAAGGTTGGTAATAAACCGAATTCTCATCTGAAATTAATATTGTATGGTTGAAGATTTAATACATCAAATGGAATGCAACTGTCATGACGAAAAATCGCGTGTAATCTTTTGTGTCAACTTTAACATGGAGTGTAATCTTGAACATCCATGAAGTGATGGTCTTGTTTGCGGTCCCACCCTCCCCAGGGAGTGATCCCGCTGGGCGGGTGCGTGGTGACGGCCAGCGAGGACCTGGGCATGCCTTTCGCCATCACCGTCGGGCTGGACGGCTTCACGGTCAGAGCCTTCCCTTCACTCCACCCGGCGTTTCCATCTGTGTTTTGTAAAGTTATCTTAAAGAAATTAGAAGAGCCTCTTTACCGTATAGTCTGAAGTTGCCTCCATGATGGAAACAACCGCTGTTGTCTTTGGCGCCAGAATCGGAAGCATTCCGTTCTTCACCAGAGAGGGCGCTGTTTCTTCCCTTGGTTTTGTTTGAGTTCTTCAAACAGATCAGACAGTTTGGCTGTTGGTGTACTCTCTCTCCAGGCGGCTGTTGTACTTTAGTAGTAATACTGTGTGCTCTCTCTCCAGGGTGCTGTGGTACTGGCGGCCGACTCTTCTCAGGAGCAGAACCAGTGGATGGAGTTGCTGCAGGACTCTGGGAAAATGTGGGTACCTGCTCCCCCTCTTTAACTCCCCCATCTCTCGTCTCCCCCATACTGGATGCTCTCCCTCCCCTCTACCAGTCACCCGGGTGCAGGGGTTTAAACTAGTTTAACGAGTCGTCCCCCTGAAGACTAGTCATTTTAAAAGTCCCTGAAATCCCCCTCCAGCTCTTGATTGATAAGCAGCAAACAGAAGAAAATCATAAGCTTTAATAAGTTTGTTGGCTACTGGTCAGGGGGTTTACCTCCCGGACAAAAGGGCCTTGGGTAATACCCTGTAGGCATCCTTGAGCAAGATGCCCTAACAGAAATCCGTCTGTCAGGTTGAGTAAACGGCAAACACACAAGAACCAAGACTGACCCAAGCTAATGTTAGTGCTCTCTCCTGTGGCCTGCAGCACCTGGAAGAACGCCCAGCTCGGGGAGGCCATGATTGAGAGCCTGGGTGCCCAGGGACTACAGCTGGCCAAGGAGAAGCAGGAGTACCTGGGTAAGGGCCCTACTTGAGGCCCCGGTCTCTCTGGGGGCCTCAGACGAACTGACAGAAACACCAAGGAGACGTAGGAACAAGGGGAGCATGATGAGTGATTGAGATGTTTTATGTATTATGAGAAGTTATTGAGATTTATTATTGTTTTGGTGTTTCTTTGTGGACAGATAAACTGATGGAGGAGACAGAGGAGCTGAGTTACCAAAGGGCCCAGACCGAGGTTCTCTCTCTCTCTCTCTCTCTCACTCTCACTCTCACTCTCACTCTCACTCTCTCACTCTCTCACTCTCTTCACTCTCTTCACTCTCTGAACTCTCTCTGTCATCCCAGCTCTATATCTCTATGGCTTTATTCCTCTGTTCTATATCTCTATGGCTTTATTCCTCTGTTCTTTCTCTGTTGGTGTTCTTTAGGAGCTGGAGCGTCTGAACCAGGTTCTGGCGGAGGAAAAGATAAAGTTTGAGGAGGTGGTCTCGGAGTTGAAGTCGGAGCAGGAGCAGATTAAAATGTAAGAGAACTACAATTTTAGCTAACCGCTAGCACGTTGGTTTATAAGGGAGAACAGATGAACTAACAGATTACCAATGGGACTGTAAAGTGTTTTGTCAGTGCTGTAACTGAAGGAAGAGGCCTATAAGAATATTGGGTCTTCTGGGAGTTTTAGTCTTTGATCCCCTAAAGTTAAGCTAAGTGAGCACTGCGGCGAAAGGAAGAGTCCTGTAAAAGCATGGGGGAAGCTGAAAGTCATAGTTTTATCACCATGCTGTCGACAGGGACCTGGACGGAACGGCTCGCTGCCTGAAAGGCGTGGAGACGGAGAAAGAAGAACTCAGCAGTTTAACGGTTTTACTGCAGAAGTCCATTGAGGTAAACCTTTGTCTGTCAATTACTTTTACCCATTTTGCTCCTCACATACATTTCATGTTTCCACACACTTTGGAACGCATTACATAAGACAATGCATGTGCTCTCCCCCTCTTCCCGTCTCCACCCAATCTCTCCTCTATCACTCCCTCTCTCCCCCCCTCTCTCTCTGCAGGAGTTGTCTCAGGAGAAGCGCAGGACTCTGGAGCTCCTTGGCGTGAAGGAGGTGCCCCACCCGGAGCAGGAGGGGTCTGTGGGGGGCGAGGAGCAGGAGGTGGAGGAGGTGGAGGACGGGGACCTGCTCCAGGACCTACGTCACATCGAGGACCAGATGAAGCTGCTGCTGATGGAGAAGGACACGGCCGAGGCCAAGTGAGCATGACTGGAGTTCTGTAAGGGGAGAGGTGCATTGTGGGAGATTCAAAACCCCCTTCAAAAATGTCATGCTGAAATACAGTAGTAAATGTTTTTAAACTAAACATATAGCATTAGCTATAGGGACCTGGAAGTATTTTTGTACAAGTTGTAGAATATAAGTCTAAATAGATGTAGACAAAAGTGCTGTAACAAATAAGTCCAGACACTTATAGGTTCTGATCTGTACATCTAAAATAGTCGGCCTGATCAAATCTTTGTATCCTGTAAAGGGTTACGATGTTCCCAGTCCACGGGGCGGTTTGACGTGTTGTGGGAATGATTCTAAAAGTCATCCTCGCCCCCCACTAATGGCCCCGCCGAGCGTGGAAACATGTATTGATGTTTGGGGCGCTCAGTGTGGATACGGGGACAGGAAGTAGCTTCGGTGCGGCTGCCATCGACCGCGTGGCCTGTGGTGGTCATCGCTGGGTGGAAGAGGGCACTGGGAGGACTGGTACTAGGTCAGAGTTTACTGTCATAACTGGACGGGGGGCCACGGAGTGCGGCTGTCGTCACAGGGCGGTTGTATCCGGACCCCAGAGTGGGAGAGTCCCAGCATGGTTCTGATAGGCTGGTCCTGTGTTGGGCTCGTCATGTTAGGATTCAGACGACGATGTGTTTGTAAGTGCTACAATGTTACATGCTGGTTACTTTAGCTGGGCCTCCTCCAGACAAGAACGCAGGGTGGGGGGGTGACCCTAACTCACTCCCTGAGTGAGTGAGTGGTTTCACCTGGGCACACCGATTGTTCAATGTGCAACAGGTGTGCAGCCTGTCCCAGCCTCAGAGTCCAATCAGTCCGACTCGGGGCCAGGTGAGCCTGCCTCAACCAGCCATCATCCACACACACTCCACTGTGCGTTATTGGGTCATGTATGGAACAGACGCATAAGCTGTGTTCGAAATCGTTCCCTATCACAGATATAGTACACTATATAGGGTGCTCGCCATTTTGTAGTGGTGTTTGAATTCTCAGTGGTTCATTTCATGCACTATGTAGTGCACTTAAAATACCCAACATTTGAGTGTACATGTGATGTTCCCTACATGGTACTCCTGTATACCACAATGCAACGCGGTCGTGTTTTTCCGGAGGAGAAGAAGAAGCTGAATAACCGCGAAAAGAAATACATTTAATGGAGTCTCCGGGCTTTCGGTTAGAAATGTCAACAATTTATTTGGGATTTAACATAGAAAATGTAACATTCAAAATTAATATTTGGTTGTTCCCTATATAGTGCACTATATCAACTATATCATGAACACTATATAGGGAATAGTGAGGGAGTGAATAGGGAACGATTTCGAACACAGCTTCAGTTTGTTCTGTTCCACCCTGGCAGCAGGATTAATTATGGTGATTACCTCAGAGGCCCGGGGTCAACCGTTGAGTGACATGTCATGGGGTCCTAGTTGATTCCACGCCCCCCCCCCCCCCCCGTGCTTTGGGGTTTGCTGTACTGTGATGGAGATGCTGTGTGTTTGTTTGTGTATTTGTCTCTCAACTTACTTTTTATAACGCCTCTCTCTCTCTCTCTCTCTCTCTCTCTCTCTCTCTCTCTCTCTCTCTCTCTCTCTCTCTCTCTCTCTCTCTCTCTCTCTCTCTCTCTCTCTCTCTCTCTCTCTTCTCTCTCTCTCTTTCTTCCCCCCCCCCAGGTTGAGGCAGAACGAGCACAGGTCGCAGCTCCTCCAGGAGGAGAGGGAGTTCTACTCCTCCCAGGCCCACACACTGCAGCAGTCTCTCGCCCAACTCACCGTCGACAAGCAACAGACGGAGGCCGAGCTGCAGGTAACCATGACAACCCCTCTCGTTCAGCCGAGTGCTGCCCCCTAGAGGTGACCTTAATAAGCCAGAGGGAGCGGTCGGTGTAAACTCTGTTCCTCCCTGATGGATTCAGGTGGCCTGAAATGTGACTGGCAGTGTATACAAAGTGTATGCAAACGATACTTTAATAGCAATCAATTCCATTTTTAAGTTCTTCTGAATAGAATTCACTTATGCATAATTAATAGAAAGAATAAATAAATAATGAGTTATGTTCACAAAACGGTGAAATTGAATGTTAACTGTGTCAGTTGGCCTGTGTTAAAAAGCCTTGAAAAACACGGTGGTGGTGGAGTAGTTCTGCATGTCGTATACATCGTGGTGCATGTCGTATACATCGTGGTGCATGTCGTATACATCGTGGTGCATGTCGTATACATCGTGGTGCATGTCGTATACATCGTGGTGCATGTCGTATACATCGTGGTGCATGTCGTATACATCGTGGTGCATGTCGTATACATCGTGGTGCATGTCGTATACATCGTGGTAATGATGTTATTTTCTGCATGTCTTCATCTTTTACTAAGCATCATGCTGATGGTGTTTGTGGTGGTGGTGGTGGTGGTGGTGGTGGTGTTAGTTCTGTATATCTTCATCCTTTATTTAACATCATGGTGGTGGGGGTGTTGGTGTTAGTTCTGCATGTCTTCATCTTATCCTAATCAAGGCGGTGGTCGCTGTGGTGGTGGTGTTAGATCTGTATATCTTTACCTTATCCCGATCGTGGTGGTGGTGGTGTTGTTAGTTCTGCATAGCTAAACCGTGGTGGTGGTGGTGGTGGTGTCTGTGGGGGTGTCTGTGGGGGTGGTGCAGGTGGAGATGGAGTCCCGGGTGCAGCTGGAGACCCGGCTGCAGCGGGCGGAGGAGGCCCTCCAGAACCTGGAGAACAGCCTGAGCTCCCTGGAGAGGAGCAGCGCCACCGAGGAGAGGATGAGGGGCGACGTCACCCAGCTGAGGAGTGAGTCTGGGGGGGGGGGGGGGGGGCGACTTCACCCAGCTGAGGAGTGAGTCTGGGGGGGGGGGGCGACGTCACCCAGCTGAGGAGTGTGAGTCTGGCGCGGGGGCGGGGGGGGCGACGTCACCGAGCTGAGGAGTTGAGTCTGGGGGGGGGGCGACGTCACCCAGCTGAGGAGTGAGTCTGGGGGGGGGGGACGTCACCCAGCTGAGGAGTGAGTCTGGGGGGGGGGGGGGGCGACGTCACCCAGCTGAGGAGTGAGTCTGGGGGGGGGGGGGGGGCGACGTTCACCCAGCTGAGGAGTGAGTCTGGGGGGGGGGGGGCGACCGTCACCCAGCTGAGGAGTGAGTCTGGTGGGGGGGGGGGGGCGAATCCCCAGCTGAGGAGTGAGTCTGGTGGAGGCGACGTCACAGCTGAGGAGTGAGTCTGGGGGGGGGGGGCGGTTCCCTGTTGAAGCGCAGTCGTTCTTATCCACCTTCTGGTCATTTGCTACATGCTACACGTCATTCCATCCCTCAACCCACTCTCCTCTCAAGTCTCACTCTCCTGTCCAGTCTCACTCCCTGTCCAGTCTCACTCTCCTCTCCAGTTTCACTCTTCTCTCCAGTCTCACTCTCCTCTCCAGTCTCACTCTCCTCTCCAGTCTCACTCTTCTCTCCAGTCTCACTCTCCTCTCCAGTCTCACTCTCCTCTCCAGTCTCACTCTCCTATGGGTCTGTAGTAGTGCTTACGTTCTACAGTCCGTGAGCGCCCCCTAGGGGTCTGAACCAGAACAACATCCTAGTATCGATGTAGGGTTTGACACACAATTATATTTAATACACTAATAATAATACACTGTCATCATTATTATTATTATATTACACCTATTTGTTCAAACCAATATTGTATCAACAATCAACAAATGTGGATTTGTGACTTTCTTGAGTATTTAGTAATGGTGAATCACTGCTGTTTATTTAAAAATAACTAAACATACATATGTATACAGGTGTTAATATGTGTGTGTGTGTGTCTGTGTGTGTGTGTGTGCATCTGTGTGCGTCTGCGTGTATGTGTGTGTGTGTGTGTGTGCATCTGTGTGCGTCTGCGTGTATGTGTGTGTGTGTGTGTGTGTGCATGCTTGTGTGTGCGTGCCTGTGTGCGTCCGTGTGTGTGACCCAGAGTTCTTCGAGGAGTGTATCTGTGCGTCTGAGATCGAGGCCAAGCTGCCGGCCATCATGAAGAACGCCGTGTACCTCCACAAGGCCGCCGCCCGCCGCATCAAGAGCTGCAGGGTGCAGCGCAGGGCCTCCCGCCGCCACTGGCGTGAGTCATGGGTTCACATCCCTCCAGTACCATCCCTTAGAGTCATGGGTTCACATCCCTCCAGTACCACCTCTTAGAGTCATGGGTTCACATCCCTCCAGTACCACCTCTTAGAGTCAGGGGTTCACATCCCCCCAGCACCACCCCTTAGAGTCATGGGTTCACATCCCTCCAGTACCACCTCTTAGAGTCATGGGTTCACATCCCTCCAGTACCACCTTCTAGAGTCAGGGGTTCACATCCCCCCAGCACCACCCCTTAGAGTCAGGGGTCTACATCCCTCCCGTACCATCCCTTAGAGTCATGGGTTCACATCCCTCCAGTACCATCCCTTAGAGTCATGGGTTCACATCCCTCCAGTACCACCCCTTATTCAAGGGTTCACATCCCTCCAGTACCATCCCTTAGAGTCATGGGTTCACATCCCTCCAGTACCACCCCTTATTCAAGGGTTCACATCCCTCCAGTACCATCCCTTAGAGTCATGGGTTCACATCCCTCCAGTACCACCCCTTAGAGTCATGGGTTCACATCCCTCCAGTACCATCCCTTAGAGTCATGGGTTCACATCCCTCCAGTACCATCCCTTATTCAAGGGTTCACATCCCTCCAGTACCATCCCTTAGAGTCATGGGTTCACATCCCCCCAGTACCATCCCTTAAGGTAAGGGATTCACATCCCTCCCAGTGGAACCCCTAAGGGTCAGGGGTTCACATCCCTCAAAGAATAACCCCTTAGTCATAGGTTCACATCCCTCCAAGTAGAACCCCTTAGAGTCAGGTTCACATCCCTCCCAATATAAGCCTTTAGTCAAGGGTTCACATCCCTCCCAGCAGAAGCCAGTCAACTTACCCCTACCTGCTTATGAATTACGTTTTTCAATGTACGCCACTGTTAGCATCATTACCCATTTCTTTAAAGGATTAACGTGTTAATAACATGCATTGCAAATTATCAGTTGTGATAATAAAACTTTCGGAATTAAGTTTGATGAAATAATATCCCGTCCCAGCATCACTTCGAGAAGATCCCCAGTTCAACTGGTCTGTGAGGTCAAACCAGTTCATTCCAGTAACCCTTCCTCCCTCCTTCTCCACCCCCCTCAGTGAAGCACTCCAAGTCCTTTGCCGTCTCCCAGGGCAACAGCGAAGGGGGAGACGGGGGAGGCAGCATGGAGGAACTGAGGGAGGCGGCCTGGAGGCTGACGGCCGACAGCGGCTTCAGAGAGGGCGTGTACAAGATCATCACACGCAAGAACGCTAACGCCGAGCACGCCACGGAGACAGAGAGCGGCTGAGGGGGAGGGAGAGGGAGAGGGAGAGGGAGAGGGAGAGGGAGAGAGAGAGAGAGAGAGAGGGAGAGAGAGAGAGAGAGAGAGAGAGAGAGAGAGAGAGAGAGAGAGAGAGAGAGAGAGAGAGAGAGAGAGAGAGAGAGAGAGAGAGAGAGAGAGAGAGAGAGAGAGAGAGAGAGAGAGAGAGAGAGCGAGAGCTCCCCACTTATTCACTCTAGAAACCCAGGGAGCCAATCCGAAGTCCCACGCTTTGGTGAGCATGGGAAAAACAGGAGGCATTAAACCCAACCTTTAGCCCTACAGAGCCCCGCTTCTAGGATCTAAAGTTAAACCAAGGAGATGTGATAGATGTGTTGTAGCTGAGAGGTGTTGACGATGTGGCACCTGTGTATACCTGTAAACTTAAGTCACCGCTGGGGCGAGCGCTCCTCTTTCCGTTCGACACGAGCAGCATAAACACAACGCGTGACAGTGAATCACAGAGCCAACTGCGGTTTCCTAAAACACCAGCAGACATCTTTAAATACTTCTTTAGACAATAAAGCAGACGGACGCGACCGGGTCTTGTAAAAGGGTTGTCTTTATTGTCAGGTATCTGATGAGATTAGCGGAGGGGTCTTCATCCATCACAGGGGGGTTGAAGACCACAAGCTCTGACCTTCTAATAAACGCTGCCTCTGATGGTCTGAACTCCATGGAAACTACTAAAAGCGGGCTGTTTTTGGATAATGTATAAAATGATAAGAACAATAATACTAATGGTCGTAAGAAGATGAGGATAAGTAAAGGATAGGAACAGGATGTTGAGAGGAAGAAACAGAATGTCATGCCTTGGCGTCAATAAAGCTTTGTTTGAACCTTGGAAATGTACCTGCTGTCCTCTTTATACAAGCATAGACTTCACCCCCCCAGTGTCCCCTATTTTTCGTCGTCAACAGAGGTTTACAGAGTTTAACGATAATGAGGTCAATATTGTTTACGTTTCAGTTTACGAAAGGTTTTCTTTTTCAGTAAAAGGTTGGGTATGGAATTCTCTTTTTCGGCCATTTTTGCAAAATTACTTGAAATCCTTATCATAACCCACTTACAGCCACTGAGTTAGAAGAACTGACATGAAAATTAAACAAGTCAATCATCTGTGGAACGGGCAGGGCTCGAAAAACTCCAGCCAATGATTTCCAGACCCACCGAGTGGTATTGGACAGTAAGTACGTCAATCAAATCGTACTGCTCTCCCCCGCTCCCCGCGTGACCCCTTCGTGCACGTACTCAAAGCTCGTGACCCAGAGCAAGCTTCTGTTTGTTGTTATCCTGCGGTAGCTACTGGAGCTAGCTAACTAGCTAATGGCTCGCTCTCGCGCATCTGTGTTCGCTCGTGCATGATTGCGCGTCCATGTACTTGGAATGGGTGGAGTCAGCGTTGAAGGAGAGGGGACCATTTGAGTGGTGTATTTTCAAAATCTGCTGGCGTTTCGCAAATCCCATACCCAACCTTTAAGTTATCGGTCTGGGAGAAAGAAAGCAATGCATCATGGGAATAATGACGAGGTAAAGTCCATCAGTTTGAGCTTCAGCACAAAATGGCCGCCTGCCCGCCGTGTTCATCTGAGGCTTGATGAACCGGTTTCGGTCCGGATCTCTTGGTGGTCCGGGGCTCAGCGTGGACCTCCAAGGGACTGGACCTCAACAGGGGGCCCAGCGATGACCCTGGCCCCTCCCTGGACAACGGGACCTGGGGCGGACCCTGGGGAGACGTGAGTGGAACAGGTTCACACCAGGGGTTACATGATCTGCCCGTCTGTTGTGGCAAAACATCCACCCATTTACATTGTTTTATTAAAACGCCAATAAACAGAACATATTTGATCCTGTAGGGGAGGACACGACCAACAGTTTGGTGTTGTTGTATAGGCTTTATATCTAGTTCAAATCTCACATCTGCCAGGAGAAAGGGGCATCTGTGTGACGCATGACATTTTCAAAATGAAATTGTCATACTTTTTAAGTTAAACTGCTCTCCGTCCTTTCAGCTCTCTATCCTCCCTCTCTCTCGCTTCCTCCCTCTCTCTCTCTCTCCATCTCTCTCTCGTCCCTCCCTCTCTCTCTCTCGTCCCTCTCTTTCGTCCCTCCCTCCCTCTCTCGTCCCTCCCTCTCTCTCTCTCTCTCTCTCTCTCTCTATCCCTCCCTCCCCCTCTCTCTCTCTTCCTCCCTCCCCCTCTCTCTCTCTTCCTCCCTCCCCCTCCCTCTCTCTTCCTCCCTCTCTCTCGTCCCTCTCTCCTCTCTCTTCCTCTCTCTTCCTCCTTCCCTCCTCTCTCTCTCCCCTCCCCCCCTTCTCTCTCTCTCTCTCTCTCTCTCTCTCTCATCCCTCCCTCTCTCCTGCTAATCTGCTGTCAGGCAGCTGTCACCAGGAGTCAGAAATAACCACTTCTGACTGCTGACTTCTTCATCTAACCGGGCATTTGCACTCCCCCGCAAAACTGCTGCCTCATTACCACTCTCCCCCCATCTCCCTTCTTCCTCTCTCCCCCACGGTTTTCTGTTTGAAGAGGCGAGTCCTCCATCAGCACTCTACTCTGTTTGTCCTCCTCCCTCCATCTCTACCTCCCTCTCTCCCCCATGGTCAACACTCTAGGCTTGTCTGTCCTCCTCCCTCCCTCCCTCTCTCCCCCATGGTCAGCACTCTAGGCCTGTGTCCTCCCCCCTCCATCTCTCCCTCCCTCTCTCCCCCATGGTTAGCACTCTAGGCCTGTGTCCTCCCCCCTCCTCCCTCCCTCTCTCCCCCATGGTCAGCACTCTAGGCCTGTGCCCTCCTCCCTCCCTCGCTCCCTCTCTCCCCCATGGTCAGCACTCTAGGCCTGTTTGTCCTCCCCTCTCCTCCTCTGTCCTCCAAGTGTTGACCAATCCCGACCGACCAATCGCAGCACAGCAGCGACACCGCCGGATAACGTCAGCTGGTTAGCCTAGCCCACTACATGCTAACGTCCGCTGGTTAGACTAGCCAGCTGCAGGCTAACGTCAGCTGGTCAGCCTAGCCCTCTACATGCTAACGTCAGCTGGTTAGCCTAGCCTGCTGCAGGCTAACGTCAGCTGGTTAGCCTAGCCCACTACATGCTAACGTCCGCTGGTTACACTAGCCAGCTCTAGGTCGGTGAGTCAGGGTTAACTAGGACTCTTAGGGAGTTAGGGGGCAGGTCTATCAGCAATTTTCTGATGGGAAAGGAAAATAAGTTTGAGTGAGAGAGAGCGAGAGGGCAGCTTCACCTTGGGAAAACAGCTTTGTGGAGAACCGGGCCACTGAATGCGGTACCTCGGTGTGTCTGTAACCCGGGATGAACCAGACCTCCTGACCTCTCTCGGTCCCCCTAGAACCGGCCTCTGAACCCAACATGGAACCCCGCAGAACGTCCCCGCCAGAGGAACAAGCTGCTCGCCGGTCCTAAGTAGAACGATGCGCTGCTCACACCACCCCCCCACCCCCCTCACACACACACTGTTCTCATCTAGTTCAAATTATCATCGCCATGGCAACCGGAACATCTAAGGCCTGTGGGGAACTGTTGGAACGCAGCAGCCGTTAGCCTCAGAGGGCCTGGGCGCTGGCCGACGCGTCGCTAGCATGACTGAACGAGTAGGAGGAGCTAGCGAGGAGGAGGCCTGTAGGCGGAGCTACAGGGAGGCGGAGCTACAGGGAGGGAGTGGGCGTAGCACGTGCGGCCCAGTTGTATACGTTTAGCTCGTCCATTGTATTCATGTGTGTTTAATCACACACTTAAACCGCTTTGGCTAACGATGCTAACATCATGAAGTCACCAACGATGACCTGCTCAAAACACCAACAAACAGGCAAACCGCCTGGAACCTGTCACCAGTCACCTGTGCATACCTGTGTTGCGTCGGCGGACGTCCTCGCCCCATCTCAGGTGAGGCGGTGGGAGGGTCTGCGCTGGGCGGAGTCACTGGTGGGAGGAGTCATCGGGAAGAGGGAGGAGTCAGGCTGAAGTTGGGGGCGTGGCCGGTGTTTGTGCTCAACACTGCTGTCGTGGAGGATGCAAGAACTGAAGGCTGGGACTCTAAACTCCTTCTCCTGGATGGACTGTATGTCGGGGGGTTGTGTGTGTATGGGGGGGGGGTACAGAGATGACTTTCACCCCCCGGGGCTTGTCTGTCGCGGGCCGGTGCTTCAGTGAGGACGAGTCACAGATTCTACAAAAGGAGTTCTAACTTAGTGCATTGGAGGAGGAGGGAGGTGTGTGTGTGTGTGTGTGTGTGTGTGTGTGTGTGTGTGTGTGTGTGTGTGTGTGTGTGTGTGTGTGTGTGTGTGTGTGTGTGTGTGTGTGTGTGTGTGTGTGTGTGTGTGTGTGTGTGTGTGTGTGTGTGTGTGTGTGCGCGCCGTTGGATCTATTCCCTGCTGCCTTTCAGTCCGTCGCCGCCCCTTAAAGCAGGGCTGGCCTGCTTTTAAAAGCCCCCTGAAGACCTCATGGTTTTGTGCTTCCTGGGCAACAATGGCTCCTTTCATCTCAGCACCAGCTCTGGGTGCAGAGGCTGAGGGAGTGAATGCAGAGAGGGGGGAGAGAGGGGGGAGAGAGGGGGGAGGAGGCAGAGGAGAGGGGTTGTTGAGCTGCTCCAAAAGGCAGCTTTCTCAGGACCCCCGCCCCCCCCCCCCTCTCCCATCTTAGTTCTGAGTATCCGGCCCGGGTTTAAGTTTCAGGGCATCTTGTTACGTCATCACAACCAACTTCATTTTAGTTTATATTCTGGAGCCCTGGAGGGGAAAAGACGTCCCGTAGAACAACACATAAGTAAACATGGGGGTAAAACACGATGATTCTCCGTGGGGGGGTAGAGCTGTTTAAAGCTAAGGGCCGTGTCAGCGGGGGGGCCCAGCGGTTTCTGGCGACCGAGGCCCTCTTCACAGCCCCCCAGGGGAGGGTGAGGGGGCGGGGTCACTTCCCATCCAGCCCGGCGGCGAGCTGAGCCTCCAGCGCCATCTTGTCGAAGGTGCGCATATTGGTTTCCTCGCGCACGCGGTCGCGCACGTGGAAGGAGGCGCGCGCGGTGGAGCGGGCGCTCTCCAGCACGGCGCGCTTCTCCTTGAAGATCTGCTCGCTCTTCTCCAGCTTCTTCTCGATGGACTGCAGCAGCTCCGCCCGCCTCTGCTGCTCCTCGTCCTCCACCCGCCGCCGGTTCAGCCGCTGCAGCCTCTCCTTCTCCTGCCGGCTCTGCGCCGCGCGCTGGGCCTTCTCCCGCGCCTTCTCCTCGGCCGCCAGCGCCGCCTGCGCGGCCCTCCTCTCGGCCTCCTTCACGCGGGCCTCCAGCTGCTGCTGCTGCTGCCTCTCCCGCTGCTCCGCCGCCCGCCGCGCCTTCAGGATCTGCTTCTCCTCGCGCCGCGCCTTCTCCTTCAGCTCCTGGCCCCGACGCTCCACGATCTGCCCGTAGTTCTCCAGCGAGCGGTTCAGCTTGCCCTCGGCCGCGCGCTGGGCCTCCTCCCGCTCCTCCTGCTCCCGCCGCGAGATCTCCCGGATCAGCGCCGCGTGCCGGCGCTTCTCGGCGCGGTTCAGGCCGCGGCGGTCCTCCTGCGCGCGGTGCTCCGTCTCCTGCCGCTTCAGCTCGGCCATGGTCAGCTTCTCGTCCAGCAGGAGGCGCTCCTGCTCCAGCACGGCGCCCCGCTCCTCCTCCAGCGCCTTCAGGTTCTGCTCCTGCAGCGCCTTCTTCTGCTTCTCCTCGCGCGACGCCTGCTGCAGCCTCTGCAGCCGGCCGCGCTCCTGCTGCTCGGCCAGCTCCTTCCAGCGCTCCTCGCTCTCCTCCGCCTGCCGCAGCTTGGCGGCCGACGAGTCGCGCTCCTGCTGGCTGAGGCGGCGCTGGCGCGTGGACACCTGGCAGTGCCACGCCCGCTGGCACTGCACCACGGCGCGCTGCTTCTCGCGCTCCTCCTGGTCGCGGCGCAGCTCGTCCATGCGCTTCTCGCTGTCCCACTGCAGGTGCGCCACGTAGCGCGTCTGGCTCATGATGTCCTCCTCCTGGTAGCGCGCCAGCATCAGCGCGGCGATCTTGCGGTCGCGCTCGGGCACGGCCTTCAGCCCTCGCCGCCGCACCTCGCGCACAATGCGCTCTACCTTCTGCGTGGTCTGGTGGGAGTGGCTGAGGTCGCCCAGGCTCAGGCTCCGACCCATCAGGGAGTTAAAGGTGGCCAGGGTGCGGGCGTGGGGGCTGGACTTCTTGGCCCAGTGGTCCCGGCCGGCCTCCCAGCTGTAGGAGGAGGAGGCGCCCGACTCGGAGGAGGTGCAGGTGGTGGTGGTGGTGGCGGTGGTAACGGTGGTGTTGGAGGTGGAGGACTCCAGCCGGCGCTGGAGGGACTCCGTGGAGTGGCTCTTGGCCTTGGTCGCGGCGTGCCCGTTGTGCTGAGGCACCGCCCCCCCCGGGGGCACGCCGTTGAGGGGGAGCGAGGGGACCGGGGCGGCCGGTCGGCACACGATGGAGGCCAGGGTGGAGTTGGCTCGGGGAAACGCCGGGGGCTTGGGGGTCGACCGGGGGAAGGTGTTGGAGGTCTTGCCCCCGGAGGACTTACCCCCGGAGGACTTGCGGGTCACCGGGGGGGGGCCGGACGAAGCCCCCCTGCTCGGGGTCTTCCCCGGCTCCGAAGACGAGGGCGTGGCCTGCTTCGGCATCCCCGGGTGCGGGCCCCTGGAGGAGGTGGAGCCGAACGACCCGGTCCTCGACGACCTCGAGGACCCCGACTTTGGGGAGTGGCCGACCTTGGTGGGCGAGGCCTTAGACGATGCGGCCACGCCCGCTTTTGCGGCCGGACCCGAGGCCGCGGACCTCACGGGCGCCGCTCCGACGTTGTGAGGAGCCGTCGGCGGTCCGGACCCCGCCCGGGCGGAGTCGGGGCTCTTCTCCGCGGAACGCTGCGGAGACGAGGCGGCGGCGGCGGCGTTCCCGTTGACGGCCGCCGCCAGGACTCGCCTCTTCTCCTCGCGGACGATGCGCTCGCGCTCCTCGCGGCACTGCCTCAGCTTGCCGTGGCGCTCGCGTTCGTACACCTCGAACATCCCCGTGGCGACGCGCATGGAGCGGCCTGGCGCCTCGCGGGCGAAGTCAGCCAGCGGGCGCGACAGCAGCTCCACGGGCTTCACGCCGCAGCGCGCGCACGCCTCCAGGGACCGGGGGCTGGTCAGCACGTAGCGGCTGCCCTCCGCCACCGGGGAGTCGAAGTTGTAGAGGTCCAGGTGCAGCTTGGGCGGCGGGGGGGGACTTTTCTGCGGGGGAGGGTTTCCCTGTTGTGGGGGGGGAGGGTCTCCGCTCTGGGGGAGAGGACTTCCCTGCTCGGTGGGGACGCGTCCCTGCGTGGGAGGGGGGGACACGGCGGCCGTGGCCCCTTTGCCGGGGGCTGCGGAGTGGCAGGGGCTGGGCTCGCAGCTGCCGGTGGGCGGGGTCAGGAAGCCGGCGTCTCCGTCGGGGTCGTCCTCCGCCGCCATGCCGTCCCCCTCGTCGGGCCGGCGGGGGACATGATTGGGCAGGCCGGCGGCGTCCGGGTGCACGTGATTGGGCAGCCCGGCGGCGTCCGGGTGCACGTGATTGGGTAGGCCTGGGTGGTCCGAGTGCGGGCCTTTGAACTGATCCTCAACTTCGGACGTGTCGACCATGATGGAGGGGTACTGCAGTGGAGGGGGTCCGGGGGTGGGAGAGGTAGGCACAAAACAGAGGTTTCAGTCTAAGGACTATCACGCTAACGGAGTAGCGCAGCTTACGAGACGCATGCAGTCTGTCAGGGGTGGGGGTGGAGGTAGGGGGTAGGGGGCGGGGGGGGGGCACGGCAGAGGGAGTCATAAATAGAGGATGCATGCATCCTTGCACACATTGGTGCGGCCAGTGATTTTACGCCAGATGAGACTTAATGGCCTTCGGGGAAATTGCGTAACGCAAGAGACACACACACACACACACACACGACACATCAGACACACACACACACAGCACACGCAAGAGACACACACACACACACACACACACACACACACGGGAGTCCCTGAATAGGAATTCTACTTTCGGAGTTACGAAGGCTGAAATAATTGATTACTCATTATGTGTTTTTCACTCTATATAACACGGTCTAGTCCAATTGACCCAGTTATGCTCTCCTGCTGCAGTATAGGCATGCGACTTGTCAAACATCTGTCAGTGTGTCCTCACAATTGAGACGTTTGGCTTTGGACGCTTTAATCAAAAAGGGAAAACGGTGAACACGCAATGCTAAGCGTTATTGGATTCCGTTCCGTGCTGTGCGTGCACAGTGCGCATAACAGCTGACAAACTGCAAAGGGCCCCCTTTATATTGACAGTGCCACATGAAGGATGTGCAGGCCTCTCGTCTGCACTGTGGCTCACAAACCAACATACCAACGCTTATTACACTTTAGATTTACTGGCGGTCATCCACTATAAGCTATGTTCAATGGGGATCAACGCAACCTTAGCTAAATCGGTCGTACACATACACATATATTCATTTATAACGAATCCGTGGATTTCATGCAGTGTGATAGTTCAAGAGGAGCACATCGACTCACCTGACAGTTTGCCAAACGTTTAGAACAGCAATGCTCAGTTCCAGTTTATTCTGCGCCGAGTCCCGTGATCCCGGCATAATACCGCGTTACCGGGAGCCCACCTTCTCTGTCGACCCCGCGACGGAGCATCACATCGCCGCAGCCCCGGGCGACCCCACACGGACAGACGGTGCCTCTCGCTCCACTACAAATCACCGCCGAGCTCAGTTATACAACATAGCGTCCCCAGATCAGCTCTAACCACAAATCCCCTTTTGGCGCGGTAAAATATAAGGCGGGGAGCAGGATATTAGTGGTGGGAGAACGTCCACCGAGCGTCCCTCTGCGACGAGCATCTCGTAGTAAACATCATGGAGCCCACCTGCCCCTCTCAGCATCTCTCCTCTCCGGGCTCCTTAGCCCCGCCTGCTGGGGTGAGGACAGGAATAGACTCGCAGCTCATCGAGCGCACCATATGTCCACCGGAGAAGGTGAAATCAAGAGTAGGTTGTTCCTGCAGAGAAACCCAGAGTGTTCCTGTAGAAACACGACGCCAGACTCCACTTTACGACCTTATAAACGTGTTGTCCTGTAATTAATTACAGAAAATGTAAATATAATGTATTTGCAAACTGGAAAATTATTTTATCATTGATTATTTAGGCCTATTTAATATATATGTTTATATATTCCGGTTTGCAAACCCATTTTACATTTTTTTATTTTTGAAAAACAAAATAAAATGTATGCAAACTGCAAAATATTGCTAAAATACATTGTGACACCATCAGAGATCTGTGCCACAATGTATTTTAGCAATATTTTACAGTTTTCTGTGTGGGTGATTGAATTGTTTTTATTAGTATAAGGGAACGAGGAAAGTATTTAACTGATGAATCCTCCATGTCAGTAGCCTAAACACAACACTATTTAAATCTCAACCGAACCGGCGGCTGCATTTTACCATGGGACACAAAGTAATTTAAATACGACATTTAAATTCAAGCAGATCTGACGCCAGGCTTGTAAATATGAATAGTCGGCCTGCCTAGGGTTTAGCATATTTCTGAAAAGATACGAAAATCGGCGTGGGGTAGCTTGATTATGAACTCGCATCACCGTGTAATCCCGGCCATCTGGGAATGTCCGTCTGGGATTATCTAGAGTGTAATGAGCCAATGTAGCCACTAGGTGCTGCCACACCCCCACAGAAACACGGTGCGGTTCTCTCTGTTTAGTTCTGGATCAGGGCTTCCGAAATTGTCTCATCCGTGACTCTTCTGCGGGGATTGGTGTACTCATGGCCTGGACCGAACGAATCTTCAGCGCAGTAAAATACGCAATACGTTCTCATAACATGTCGAAGCATACGAAGCATACGAAGATTAACATTTCTCTACACTTTTTATTCCGCCACACAGATTTTCAAACTTTCAAATTTAAACAGACAAGGAATGGTATTTTTGAGTGATAAAAGATTTATATATCTATCAATTCAAAAATCATATTTTTTATACCAGTGTCTTATACCTAAAGCAATGTTTTATATTATATCGTGTTCATATTTAGATTGTTAAAACCTCAATAAGTGTAAACTGACTTCTTTAGTTGAACATTTATTGATATTTTTATCATATCAAATGGATTTTTAGTCTTACGAGAGATCACATTTTCCTTTGAGTGATGCCGATGTTTATATTAGTGTTTTTATGTATCTATGTATATTAATATAGATGTATTTTGTACGTATGTGAATTTCCTTGTGTGTGAGAGAGAGAGAGAGAGAGAGAGAGAGAGAGAGAGAGAGAGAGAGAGAGAGAGAGAGAGAGAGAGAGAGAGAGAGAGAGAGAGAGAGAGAGAGAGAGAGAGAGAGAGAGAGAGAGGGGGGGGGAGAGAGAGAGAGAGAGAGAAGAGGGGGAGAGGAGAGAGAGAGAGAGAGAGAGAGAGAGAGAGAGAGAGAGAGAGAGAGAGGGGGGAGAGAGAGAGAGAGAGAGAGAGAGAGAGAGAGAGAGAGAGCGAGAAGGAGGAGAGAGGGGGGAGAGAGGGAGAGAGAGAGAGAGAGGAGGGGAGAGAGAGAGAGAGAGAGAGAGAGAGGGAGAGGAGAGAGAGAGAGAGAGAGAGAGGGAGAGGAGAGGGGGGGGGAGAGAGAGAGAGAGAGAGTACATCAGGGAGGGAGGCAGAAGGAGGGAGAGGGAGCATGTAGAGGGTGTGTATTAGATAACTGGGGTGAGAGCAGCAGTGAAGATGACCCACTAAACTATCGACCTGCTGTGTGTGTGTTTTGGGGATGTGTGTTTGTGTGTGTGTGTGTGTGTGTCTGTGTGTGTGTTAGTTTAATTAGCCTCTGACCTTGGCTGGTATCTGAGGGGAACATCCTAGCTAGGGGCATGAGGACCTGGGAGGGGCCAGGCAGGAGGTGAAAGAGTTTGGCCGTGTGTGTGTGTGTGTGTGTGTGTGTGTGTGTGTGTGTGTGTGTGTGTGTGTGTGTGTGTGTGTGTGTGTGTGTGTGTGTGTGTGTGTGTGTGTGTGTGTGTGTGTGTGTGTGTGTGTGTGTGTGTGTGTGTGTGAGTGTGTGTGTGTGTGTGGGGTTGTTTCTGCTCCACAGAGTGTGTGAGCAGCTTTTAATTTTATTGTGGAGAGGGCTTTACTCCCACAAATAACGCTGAACTAGCGGGGTTCACCCAGAGGTGAGGCGCTGGGTGCAGACGGGGTCCCCAGCTCTGAGGGCCCGTAGCTGGGTCGGGGGGCCTCGGGCCCTCCAGGTGCACCGTCGGGGGACCCAGGCGCCCCCAGACGCACCGACAGACCTCAGCTCCTTCAGTCCTTAGTATAGAGCTTTAGTCGGTACTGAAGCTCCTCACCTTCTGTTTGACAGCAGCCTTCACAGCAGCCTTCA
>OLKM01000505.1:80330-96270 GCA_900291075.1 Melanogrammus aeglefinus | reverse complement strand
CGCTCTCTCTCTCTCGCTCTCTCGCTCTCTCTCTCTCTCTCTCTCTCTCTCTCTCTCTCTCTCTCTCTCTCTCTCTCTCTCTCTCTCTCTCTCTCTCTCTCTCTCTCTCTCTCTCTCTCTCTCTCTCTCTCTCTCCCTTATTCCGGCTCTCATGTGCCATACAATGTATCTGAGCGGTAGAAGATGGAGGAAACTGGAAGTGAGTTTGTTAATGATATTTGTCCCGGTATTGAGCTCTTTTTAAGATTTATTTTAGAAGCACTATAGTCCCTTCTTTTCCTTTTCAATAAATATGAAATACCATTGTTTAACAAACTAAGTCGTGTGAAATGCAATCGTAACCCCTTTAGGGGGCGTGGCCCCCTTGAGACGCGCTGTATTGATTGGAGGGCTCGGATGTCGGTCAGCGGCACTTCGCCCATACTGACTTTAAATTCAAGTTCCAATGGACGCAGGAGGGCCATTCAACCTGTTGGAGTCGAGATGAACAGCTGACATTCGCGCAGTGGATAAAATCTGTTACTATGGTGACAATCAAGTCATGATCTATCATCCCCCTGACGGCACTATGTGAATAGTTATATTACGAAATAATCGAAGGAAATTTACGCATAGGGAAACAGTTTTACCGAAAGGGGAAACGACTCTTTGTGGGGGAAAAGTTAACTTTTTTTTTCTTGATTATTTGAAACTTTCGGGCAGCAGGTCAAAATCTGCGGGGAAAAAAATACTTTTTCTCTCGATCCCTTTGCCCAGCGTCAACTATGGTATTGCCAAGTTTTGTTTTTTTTACATTTTCACACATTTTTATTCTAATAATGGTGTGTCATCAACCGCAAGCATCCGCACAGAAACCTACCGGTCCCCGGGTGAGTTGAACTTTTATTCTACCTGAGTGTCCCGGCCGGTTGTTCTTCTGTCTTTGGTCCGCATCTGATACCGCAGTTTGATGTTAGAGCACGCCGGGTCCCAAAGGTGTGGAGCGCCTTTGATTTACGAGGAGAGAGCAGGAGAATGACCATTATCAGCGGAGACCAGAGCATTGTCCTGATTACAAACTGTTTAATCCCTCCATCAATCTAGTCTATACGACCCCCGATCTCTTCCCGGGACAGGGCTGAACTTTATCATACAATAGTCTGATGGAATATATGGCATTTGCCCCTGTCAAATAAAATAGATGATGTGTATTGTGATATCACACACATGTGTATAAGTCTACTTTAAAACCACTTGGGGCGAATTGATGACAGCAGTTATTTTAACTTCTACCAGCCACTCGTGTTTTTAACAGTAAGCCGATAATGTTTTTGTCCAGCTCACATTTCCCATCGCTTTTTTATACAACTCAAATATTTTCTGCTTACGAGCACATCTTTAACCTCAGAAGCTCCAGAGAAACACAAGCTGAGAGAGGATTGGGATCGATTCGCCGATGAATTGAGCCTGCGGTGTCTGGACATTATTCAACACACTTAACACTGAAACTGTTTCACAACGGCTTTGAAATAACACACACACACACACACACACACACACACACACACACACACACACACACACACACACACACACACACACACACACACACACACACACACACACACTACACACACACACACACATACACACACACACACACACTACACCTACACACACACACACACACACACACACACACACACACACACACACACACACACACACACACACACACACACACACACACACACACACACACACACACACACACACACACACTATTGTGGTTGATACAACCAATAAGGACTAAATTCTGAATATGGAACCACGCATCATAACAAAATTTGTCCTTTCAAATAATTGCTTCAAAAAGGACTTTCCAGCGGCCAGATAAATGGAAACATTGTGTAACTCCTCTCTGCTTGAAGGCTGGATCAAATGGTGTCTGCTAAACATATTCCATGTTCCTGCAAACACATGGGGACGGTTTGCTTCGCGCTGCAGGGCTGGGGGAAATGGGAACTCGTCAGTCTGTGCGGGAATATTGTGATTACATTTGTGTTTCGAAAATGCACTTTTGATGTTGGGTTTCAATGAAACCGGGGTTTTATTTCGAAATCCCGTTCCACGCAATAATGAATGAAACTCTTGTATTTGAAGAGAGATTTCAAAATACAGAATTTGAAGACCTATTTCACTCAAGGAAAAACCAAACTGAACATTTTCTATTTTTTTTTCTTTTTTTTTTCTTTCTCGTTTAACGTCTTCTGAGGCCAATCAGAAGAACGCCTTTGCGCCTGGAGTAGGTATGGAGCGTTCTTGAACATCTCCAGCATATCTCCATCGCTCATATGCGCGTTCATATGTGAACCGGCCTATGCAGGCCTGGGAGAGCTTGATTGTGATTAATGGACTTTGGCTTGGGTTGGCGAATGCCTCACAAACCGTGAACATTTCGAAATAGTCATGGTGTAAGAACGCAAACTCAAAGTATTCACATCATGGATCCAGATTTCACACCTGACTCAAATCAGAGAAACCGGTTGATAATGTCGATTTGTCAAAAGAACAAACGCATCAATAATATTTCAGTGTAGCCTATTATATATATATTTTTTATCGTTCCACTTCCTTCCCATCCAATCAATCGATCCGTTGGCTCCGTTAGCTCGAGCACTTTAGATGCCCAGGTGCAGGAGTAACGAGCCAATTCGCTTGTTTTGTGACGTCACACAAGTGGAAGTGTCTGCCCATATTTGGAAGTGGCTCGTTAAAGACGTCCACCTGTTGGTGCAGCCCTCGCTGATTGGTTCAGCACCTAGACTCTCCCGGTTGGTCGACGCCTCCTTCCCAGCCGCGATCTCCGCTTAATTAAACAGCGGGTGCAAAAGTGGTCACCGATTAAAACAACCTATATGCAACAAGGGGTTTTTAAGGCTTACTTCTTTTTTTTATTGAGGAAGAATGTTAAATAGTAAGGCGATGAGAATGATGATCCTTTCCCTTCCCTTCTTCTCTCAGCTATATTGCTCTCCCCGAGCACCAGAAGACTGGCTGAGCACTGAAAGCTCTCTGCTGCCTTCTCCCCAGTCAGTGTGTTTTTGTCTTGTCCTTCTTCAGGAACAGTCATTGATTATTAAAGATTGCATCTAGGTTTGACTGACTGCTTAACTGACTTGTCTGGGGAGGACTGTTTATCTGACCGGTCTGAAAGACTGTTTAACTGACTGTTCTGTTTTACTGACCGGTCTGGAGGATTGTGTGTGTATGTCTGTGTGTGTCTGTTTGCAGGTCTCTGTGAGTGTGTGATTGTGCGTCTAAGACACACAATGTGTTTGTGGGTTTGCTGGTGATGAGATGGACTGGCTGGAAGGTCTGGGGGTCGTTGTCTGGGCCGGCTGACAGCATTGTTCCACTGATCAGGCCTCAAGACATGGTGGACAGATGGTCTCGAGCCAGTGTGTAACCATCCGATACCTCCACACTGAGTCAGGGGAGAGCAACTCATAACCTCCAGCTTTAGGCTTTTCCAAAGTCATTGTGTGCCAATCAATAACCAGGCATGAAGGACACAAAAGAAAAGGAAACACACAAACTAGACAAGATGCACGGACGCACACACACACACACACACACACACACACACACACACACACACACACACACACACACACACACACACACACACACACACACACACACACACACACACACACACACACACACACACACACACACACACACACTCACAGAAACACACACATACACACACACACAGAAACACACGCACGCACGCACACATGAGCACAACCTCTGGCCCCAGATTGTGTCCGGACCCCTCATGCAAAAGAAGCCCATAACTACGAGAAACAACCAATGAAATTGCTCACACATGTCCTCCCGCTGATGAGGGGGTGACCCGCACGCAAACCACTTCCTGCCCCGTTTCACGTGTTCCTCAATCAGCCCGTAATCAGACGCAGTCGTGGCCCGACGAGATGTGGTGCGGTCACGCGATTGGCCGCTGTTCCACCCGATGCCCTGTCTCAGATCGTTGCCAGGGTTACGGTTCAAAGGAGCCGCCTTTACGTGAGCGTACCGTGCCTACAGTCGTCATGACGACGCCGTTGGCCCCGATCCAAAGGCATTGATTGGCTTATGATTGCAACCAGTTCCTGTATCTCGGCTTTAAAGGGGGAAGGTAAATAATCTGATTCAAAGACGTTTTCTGGGGGGGTTCAAAGGTTTTTCTGGATTTTCTTCAAAGGAAATCACACCTTTTGTCTTTCTTTTGTTCCCCCAAAGTGTTTCAAGTCCCTGATCAGCCGTTGAGGAAACTCCAATTAACCCCCAAGTCCAGAAATATGGTTGGTTATGGGATGAACATCATCCTCACAGCCCATAATTAGTCGCAGACTTGAGGCTATAATCATAAACACACCATAACGATGCCTACACCAATAACATAACCATAGCTTCAACCATAGCCATGAACATAATCAGAACCACAGCCACCATCCTAACCATAACATAACCAAGAAGCTAGATACCTCAACATAAACCTTAACCATAACTACAACCGTAACATTACCAAGAAGCTAGATACCTATCCATTAACCACAACCTTAACAGGACCTTAAGTATAACCCAACCTTAACAGGACCTTAAGTATAACCCAACCTTAACAGGACCTTAAGTATAACCCAACCTTAACAGGACCTTAAGTATAACCCAACTTTAACAGGACCTTAAGTATAACCCAACCTCAACAGGACCTTAAGTATAACCCAACCTCAACAGGACCTTAAGTATAACCCAACCTTAACAGGACCTTAAGTGTAACCCAACCTTAACAGGACCTTAAGTATGACCCAACCTTAACAGGACCTTAAGTTTAACCCAACCTTAACAGGACCTTAAGTATAACCCAACCTTAACAGGACCTTAAGCATAACCCAACCTTAACAGGACCTTAAGTATAACCCAACCTTAACAGGACCTTAAGTATAACCCAACCTTAACAGGACCTTAAGTATACCCCAACCTTAACAGGACCTTAAGTATAACCCAACCTTAACAGGACCTTAAGTATAACCCAACCTTAACAGGACCTTAAGTATAACCCAACCTTAACAGGACCTTAAGTATAACCCAACCTTAACAGGACCTTAAGTATAACCCAACCTTAACAGGACCTTAAGTATAACCCAACCATAACAGGACCTTGAGTATAACCACAAACCTTAAGTATAACCCCAACAGGGCCATATGTACCCCCATGGACATCACCAAAGCCCCAGTCTGCATTATCCCTTCAGCAAGAGGCTCCCCCCTCACTAACGCCCCTCCCTCTGACAGAATCACCTCATCATCTGACCAGTCCTCACCAAGTCATCCTGCCTGCCGGTATGAACGGGACACGCTATGGGAGGATGACGTAATGAATGAGTGAATGAGCTCCTCTCACCAGGAGGTGCATGGCAGCACTGTGCCTGATGTCATGTCAGCGGGCCGGCCCGTACATTCCCCTCCCAAGGAACACCGTGCAGCACCCCCCTGCTGTGAGGGGTGGGGTGGGGGGTGGGGGGTGGCGGCTGACACCCTGCGTGGCTCGGCCTCCAAGGCTGAACCACAAATAGCACCAGCTGAGGTGCAACATGTTGTTATAACATGAGGGCCAAATGGGGAGCAGCTGAGACGGGTTCTTCCGCACCAAACCGGATCGATCGAGCGGTTAACGGCACGCAGACAGATGAAGACGCGGCTCTTTGACGCCACACACACACACACACACACAGACACGCACGTAGCACCCCATGCACAAACACACACACACAACCGGCAGCACCTGTGTGGAGTGCGTTCAGCGCCACCTGTGCTTGGCGGTTCTCAGCCCGCTAAAGGATTACTTCAACGGATAACGTTTAAAAAACAGAACCCTGGCTCCAAAGATCAACCGTGACTCATTCATTCGTTCCATTTTTTCATCCAGCCTTTCACTCAAACACGCGTGTTTTGCTTTTCTTTTATCACGCGCTTTATGACACACTTGGTCATTAAACTGGCATGAAGGATGGTTTTTATAGATTTCCTGGATACTATACATGCTAATCATGGGACAGCGGGTATTTCATTGGCCTTGTTAAAGCTACAGAACGCATCGTAATTAGTGTTGGCTGTCTGGGACTGTTGTGGCTCCACATGGGCTCTGAAGCTGGCTGGCCTTCACTCTCTCTCTCTCTCTCTCTCTCTCTCTCTCTCTCTCTCTCTCTCTCTCCTCTCTCTCTCTGTCTGTCTGTCTGTCTGTCTGTCTGTCTGTCTGTCTCTCTCTCTCTCCCTCCCCCCCTCTCTCTCCCTCCCTCCCTCCTCTCTCTCTCTGGCTCTCTCTGTCTCTCTCTCTCTCTCTCTCTCTCTCTCTGTCTGTCTGTCTGTCTGTCTGTCTGTCTGTCTGTCTGTCTGTCTGTCTGTCTGTCTGTCTGTCTGTCTGTCTGTCTGTCTCTCTCTCTCTCTCTCTCTCTCTCTCTCTCTCTCTCTCTCTCTGTCTGTCTGATGTTTGTTTTCTTATTTTTCTCTCTCTCTCTGTCTTCCCGTTTCTCTCTCCCCCCTCCGTCTCTCTCTCTGGCTCTCTCTCTCTCTCTCTCTCTCTCTCTCTCTCTCTCTCTCTCTCTCTCTCTCTCTCTGTCTCTGTCTCTGTCTCTCTCTCTCTCCTCCCTCTCTCTCTGTCTCTGTCTCTCTCCCTCCCCCCCTCTCTCTCTCTCTCCCTCCCCCCCCAGCCCCCCCCCTCTCTCTCTCTCTCACTTTGTTGGCTCTCATTCTGCCAGTTATTATTTTGGAAAGTGTTATAGCGTGTGTGTGTGTGTGTGAGTGTGTGTGTGTGTGTGTGTGTGTGTGTGTGTGTGTGTGTGTGTGTGTGTGTGTGTGTGTGTGTGTGTGTGTGTGTGTGTGTGTGTGTGTGTGTGTGTGTGCAGTCCAGTCCAACTTCACAATGAGTATTTTAATTGACACGTCATAGTTTGCACACACTAGTGTACACATGTGCACACACGTGCACACCGCCGGCTGCGTTGCTCAGAGGAACCTCCACCTGAGCGGGCCAACGTGGGTCACGTCCATGATAAGGATGACATCAGAGATATCTTCCGCACACACAGAGCCCTCCGGTGGTCTTCATGGAGCAGGCAGCCCTTAAAGATCACAGAGCAATGGGGCTAGCTCGTAGCTTCATGCTAGAGGTATGCGGTTGGCATCCAATACGCGAAAGCTTTATTGAATTAGTTTTAATGACTGAAAAACTGTTGAGTTTCAGGTCTGAGTATCCAATCTTTCGGATACGCATTAACCTCGTTTATAAGCTCACTCTTTGTCTCACAAACACTGACCGTCAACCTCGAATATGAAACGTGATCCGGGGACAGGGCCAGGACACTAAATGGTTGTTTTTGTATTTTTTTTTTTGTTATACAATACCAACCGTTTTGGTTTAAATACATTGCCAAATGTTTGCTAGGACACAGCGTTAGCTATAAAAGATCAAGCTTTTGCGACATTCGCAACGTCGTATTTTTACACATAAAAAGTCATACACATTAATCAGCAAGTCTATACCATACATTAGCACCAAAGTGTAGGACATCACACAAAACAAATATATTTATCACAAATAAAATAACAAAGAAAATAAATAGAGCTAGCACCCTTTTTTTTCCTCTGAGGTGATTTTAAAGCCTTTGTTTGTAGGAAAAACTGTGCAAATAAGATCCACTATATTCCCGACCTGACCCACAACGAAGCGGTTGAAAAGTTCACGTTTCTGGCTTCTTGTTTTGCTGACGTGAACACGCTGATTTACTGACGTTCGATCAGCACGCCTTCCCCCCCCTTCTCCTTGAGTCTTCAGATGATGATTTACCCCACAAGATTATTAATTTCTGACGGTTCCCCCGCCTGAAGCTCACCGCTCACGGTCAGGGGAGATGGAACAGATCCTCTGTCGCCGTCGAGAGAGAGAGAGAGAGAGAGAGAGAGAGAGAGAGAGAGAGAGAGAGAGAGAGAGAGAGAGAGAGAGAGAGAGAGAGAGAGAAGAGAAGAGAGAGAGAGAGAGAGAGAGAGAGAGAGAGAGAGAGAGAGAGAGAGAGAGAGAGAGAGAGAGAGAGAGAGAGACAGACATGCTGGCAAGTGTGTGTCTTTTTGTATGGGCGTCAATGAAAGCACAGCGTAAAGTGCAGGTATTTGTGTGTGTGTGTGTGTGTGTGTGTGTGTGTGTGTGTGTGTGTGTGTGTGTGTGTGTGTGTGTGTGTGTGTGTGTGTGTGTGTGTGTGTGTGTGTGTGTGTGTGTCTCAGCATGTGGGTGTATTTGAATCCAGCTGGCTGTGTGTTAGGGGGGTTTCTTTGACCTTTTACCATCCTGACCTCCGACCTCTCCTGATCAGGACCCCCTCTCTTGCATGCCCCCCCCCTTCCCCTCTCCTCTCTGAAGTGACGTGTGTTTAAAGTGTGAGTCAGGGATAGTTCCCCGCCGAACAGTGTTTGTATACAGCCAGCGTTTAGACTTTCAAAAGACATTCTGAACTTATAAAGCTGTACCATAAAAACCAAAACAAAAATCTGAGCCAACTCCCTTGGCTGGTGATTACCCTGGTCATCGTTCCGGTGACGTCGTTGTTCTGTTGTTGAGGTCATGGTTCTGTTGGTGACATCACTGTTCTGTTGGTGACGTCGTCGTTCTGACGGTGATGTCATCCGTCTGTTGGTGACATCACTGTTCTGTTGGTGACATCACTGTTCTGTTGGTGACGTCACTGTTCTGTTGGCGACGTCACTGTTCTGTTGGCGACGTCACTGTTCTGTTGGCGACATCATTGTTCTGTTGGCGACATCACTGTTCTGTTGGAGACATCACTGTTCTGTTGGCGACAACAACATTCTGTTGGTGACATCATCAACCTGTTAGTTACATCTTCAACCTTTTGGTTACATCACCTTTCTGTTGGTGACGTCATTAACCTTTTGGGGAGGTTATGGTTATGTTGGTAACGTCAATGTTCTGTTGGTGACGTCAACGTTCTGTTGGTGACGTCATGGTTCTATTGGGTTTGTCATGGTTCTGTTGGGTATGTCATGGTTCTGTTGGTGTTGTCAGCATTATATTGTTGCTCAAGGTGAAAACGCCCTTCCTGCGAATATTACCATAGAGTGTATTTCAATGCTCAGATTATGATAATGTTGTTGGCCACTCATGGTGTTAGCTGCTTATTCCATCATGCATAATGCAGCTGGCTGTTGGACTGGGATCTCAAACTGCTTGTGTAGCTGTGATTATCAAGAGGAAGAAAAGCTAAAGCTTTCCCCCTTAAATTGTAAATTGTCTACCTCGTTATTTTTCAGGTCCTTCTGTTCATTCTTTGTTGTTTGCGGCTTCCCACACAGTGCCCTTTGGAAAAAAACGTTTAATTCCTTTGTGCTTTGTTGTTTTATTCTTTTACACCATTCTATTCTTTAATCTTCTATTCTGTTCACACACAATTCTGTTCCAAATTGCATGTTCGCTCCAGTCTTGATGTCGGCAGCAGCGCAGATCCGTAGGGTTGTGCATTGGGTAGTGATTAGCGGTTAATGGTCAGGCTAATCCTGCTTTACATTGTTTTCCTGATGCCTGTGTTCAACCCGCAGGATATAAAGTCCTCCGCTAGTGCTAGCTTTGTTGTTATAATCCCGTTAGCGTTTAGCTAGAAGTGAATAGGAGGTTTGGTGGCCAAAGCTAACATCTGTGCTAGCATGGGTTCTGTCAATTGAGTGTTTTTAGCTCAAGGGTGGCCGTACCACCCAGACAACATAGGAAGTGTGTGATCTAAGCCTCTTTCACACGTATTTCCCGGTAAACTATAGGGATAACCTTTCAGGCACCACAAGTGATTTTCAGTATTCACAGGTGCAGCTTCGTTTTGGAACATTTCCTTCTTGCGCGGTTTCACACAGGGCATACCAACTCCCAGATAGAGTGGCTCTGGGACGGTCCAGCGCATGAAGGTCATGCAACATGTAGGGATGCCAGCTGTCATTAAACTGAGAGGAACTCCATCATTGAGCAAAGTAGCTAGTTTGCCAACTGAGAAGCTGTATCGATATTGTTATCGAAATCGTCAGCAGTCGCAGATTACGTTGTCAGGGGAGACTTATGATTGGTTTGCTCGCATGGGACTGGGTTATATCATAAGCAACAAAGATACGTCAATGCTGCTCTCGAAACCTTCCTATAGTCAGAGCAACCCACGCAGGCAGCACCTTTTGGAGATATTCGATTGAGCCGTGACTTGTTTTAAGGGTGGGGGGGCGCTTGTCAGATGTGATAGATGGAGGGACAGGAGCCACTTGGAACCTCGAGGGACAGTAGCCTGTATCAGGGGCCCATGGTTGCTGTGAAACAGTCCAGAAACTCCCCCAACCCCCACTTGGTCTGTGGATGAGGTAGGACTTGGCAGTCCGGCAGCCCTTCTGTCTGTCCCTCCACCCATTTGTCTCTGCGTCCATTATGCGGGGATCCGGGTTATTTTTTATCCTAAATCTCCCCTTGATTTGTTATCTGTTCTGACATTAACGGTGTGCTCTGGAAATCTCCAGTGGATCTCAACTCATAACTTTAATGGAGTTTTATTGTCTCTGCTTGTGTTGACATTTTCCAAATGTAATATTTGGCAGTTGGAATCCATTCTAATCCATTAAAGATATTGTTTGCCAGGCCCTTGGACGGCATTGCTAAGTATTTGTCATCATCTTGTTAACCTAGTGGTGACCTCCAACATATTGAGTCAGTTTGAGAGGCTGAGGCCACGGTATTATGTCAGAACCGTAGCATACTGTATGATGATAGCAGACCAGTGTTTCCATTAAACAGTCTGGGCAGTGTAGTCCCTCTGAACCTGACACAATACCTTAGTCACCAAGTGGCCGTACTGATTAGTTTGACCTTTTTAGAAACTTCTGGAAACCATGACAACTCCAGGAAAATGCATAAAAAATGCTACCTGGGTGGGGAACGGGAATGCAGGAATAAAAATGATTTGTTGAGTTGTCATGGTTTCCAAAGATTCTATGAGGTTCACCCTCCCAACAAACCGATCTGACCAGTGCGATCCGTAGTGCTCTATAATGGCTGATTTATCACAGTGGAAGCGTCAAGGTGGCCTCCATTAAGAGCATGACTCAGCAATGTGGAGGGTTTGGTTCTGGTTTGGTCCGGTTCGTGGGGTAGAAGCCAGACTCTGTGACTCTGTGATGGAGCAGAATTAACCTGTATGAGGAAACGGCGAATATGAAGCTCTCTAGCAGATCGCCTTGTTTGGGCACTTTAGTTGACTCCACCAATTCAACACTTTGTGACGATGACAAACCGTTTATCTAAAGTGCTCTGGCCCAAATTCCTCTCAATTTGGGTTTGGCAAATACTGTGGGAAAGACCGACCAGAACAACACCGTGCCACTGCAATACGAGCTGGTCTCTCGCCAGTACCTCCCAGTACCTAGTCACACTCTGAAAGAAATGATTGAGGAAAGAAAGATTCCATCTATACCACATATATAAAGGTTCTATAGCCCTTTGTTTATTTGGATTGTGTTTCTAACTCTATTTCTTGTTTTTTATTCCCTATAGGACTTCATTTTGCCCTCAGATGAAGGAGGCTTTGTTTGTATTCTGTAAACACTATTCTGCCGGCTGGTTAGAGTTAGGTGGTTAACCACAATAGGTGTTGGCATGAGGTCCCACAGCGGCTGTTTCTAGAACACAAATACAGTGGAACCCAGTAAGCTTATATATTTGTGTTTATGTGGGCTGTTTTATGATGCCTGCATTTGCAGATATCTCCCCCAACACAAGTGAATCCGTGAAAGAGTTCTTCATTTTTAGCAGCCTTTCTTTATGTGACTGAAAGCCAGTTTCTTTTGGCAGGCGGTTGGACAGCAGTGATGTGCTCCAAAGCCTGCCCGACGACAGCCAGTTAAAGAGAAATGATTGGCCCTGGTTTACCCTCTATCTGCAGGTCTTCATAAGGGATCCACTTAGTGATTTAGTTTCTCCTCGCAGTTGATTTGGCGGTGGGGGTTTCTGTGTCCGTTTGGCTCCTTGGCAGACGGTGAATACATTTTAAGGCTCTCTGATATGTCGCTGGCAAGCAGAACAATTCAGTTTAATCATATTCCTGTTAGCGGATAAGTTAATGTTTTGTTAATCCCTCATTCTGCTGAATTTAAGTATAAAACAATGTAAGTAAAATAGAATAATCCGCAATGTGAGGAGCAACAAGGCAAAGCAAACACACTGAATTTAAATTCAACAATCTTTTGAATTGATTCCTTTCATGAAGGGAATATTCAGCAAATGCTCTAAACAATCTCATATCATGTTGGGTATTCATCAGTCTGTCTTTGCGGGAAACTAGAAGGAGAAGGAAGGAGTGCTTAGTGATTTTTAAGCTAACATAGCGGCTAAAGGCCCCAGAGGTAATTGCTCCACCAAGCCCATTGATTTCCTATTCAGAATCTTTTTTGACACCCAGTGCTATAAAATGACCTGGGCTTGCCATTATTTCCAGGTTCTTTCTTGGTTCGAGACCTTGGGAAAAATAAGTATGAGAAATGCTGAGCAGCAATCCCACAACATCCAAGGTTCAATCACTCTTCTGTAGGGCGACTGATTTGTCTCAGCCTTCTACGGGGAACTCTGGAAAGGCAACGTTTGAGAAAAGTTCCCCCAAAGGGTTTGACAAAGTAAGCTAAACAAAGGATCGATATCTACCTAGCTCGTTACCATAGCAACATGAGCCCCAAACACATGACACAGCCATGACTTTGCGGGTTCGCTGGACCTAGCATTACCCAATGGTATTGCACTGGTGGTGATGGATCAACAATGAAAATTATAGTTGGCGGATGGCTTCGACTTTTATTAGCTGTCAAAGTACACAAAGTCAGAATGGCTGGATTTCAGGCTACATCTACATCTGTCCGGCCCCTTTTAATTCGCTCTCATTCCTCCCTGAGTCTGAGCACCTTTCCCCCCTTTTACTCCTCGTTCGTTTTGTTCCTGTCCTAAAGGACTATGTTTCTCTCGGAGGCACGGCGGGTAATTGGTGGAGAGTGGCGTGATTGCAGCAGAGTCTGCCTAACGCTGCGCTGGGGGACTTGGCCGCGCGACAGCGTGCACGTTGTCAAGACGTCTGTCTGATTGCTCCGCTCTGCGCCTCTTCTGAGGGGAGGACCCGAAAGTCTCCGTCTCCTAGCAACACATTTTTTTTGTTTTTCAAAATATGGAGTCACAACCGTTTCAACTTTATCCTCGGGATAGCTAGCAGACTACTGTGTGTGTGTGTGTGTGTGTGTGTGTGTGTGTGTGTGTGTGTGTGTGTGTGTGTGTGTGTGTGTGTGTGTGTGTGTGTGTGTGTGTGTGTGTGTGTGTGTGTGTGTGTGTGCGTGTGTGTGTGTGATCATGTGCGCATGAACCCAGCAGACCCTCACAAGCTTCCCGCACTTCATGCACTTGAGACGTTTCAATGCGGTACCCGTGCGGCTGGTTTGTGAAAGCGGCCTCAGATGGTCTGATAGCGGTCTGCGAGCAGGGGAACGGGACTGTGCCCTTGTGTCAGTGTTGACATCTTATTTTCCACTCTCTCCGTACCTGTGCCTCATGAAGTGGGCCATGTTGGGTCCCGGGATCCACATCCATTACATGCTCGACGGTCTCCGGTCTGCTGGTAACTGGAGAAAGAAAGTGGAGAGCGAGACAACCTGAGGAGTTGTCCTTTATAGGGAGTTAGCTTTCCTTTATTGGAACTTAGTAGCAGTAAGTAAGACAGGAATGCTCTGTTATTTCCTTGGCGTTGCCTGGTGTAGACACAGACTATAACCATAACAATGGCTGAGCACTGGGTGCCAGCAGGGAAATGATATCATAAAAACGACAGCATTCATTTGAGTCGATGAAGACTTAGTTGGTTAGTGAACATATAGATTAGCGTATATATTCACCTCATCTTGTTAAAGGGGTAGGGGGGGGGTTCCTGGGGAGCTGGCTCAGAGCCTTCGCGGTCCAGAATCTGATTCAGCATTGAGGTCTCTGGTGCAGCTCAGTAGCACACACCTCCGGCTCTGGTGCTCCCCAGGCCTCCTATCCTCCTCCTCATCGCCTCCACCCTCGCCGGGGGGCGGGCTTTACCGGCACGCCTCTGACTGAACACCGACGGGCCAAGAGCCATTATGGCTCCGCGAGAGGAGCCAATACTGCGCCAAGAGACCAGCCCTTAGCGCTCTGTTAGAGCAGCCATTAGGGCTCTGCTAGAGCAGCCATTAGGGCTCTGTGAGAGCAGCCATTAGGGCTCTGCTAGAGCAGCCATTAGGGCTCTGTGAGAGCAGCCATTAGGGCTCTGCTAGAGCAGCCATTAGGGCTCTGCTAGAGCAGCCATTAGCGCTCTGCTAGAGCAGCCATTAGGGCTCTGCTAGAGCAGCCATTAGGGCTCCGTGAGAGCAGCCATTAGGGCTCTGCTAGAGCAGCCATTAGGGGTCCGTGAGAGGAGGCTGTGTAATGGCGGTCCTTCCCGCGCTCTCTCCGAGCGTCCAGAAGGACACAACGTCCTTGATGGATGCTGAGGGTTGCTCTGTGCATTGGCTCAGGGGTTTGGATCCCAGCACCGGTCCACTCTGTCCGACATCAGGCCAGCTTGAACTGGATTTGAGTCGGCCGGGGGTCGGAGAAAATTAGCCCACGTTGGAGAACGGTTACGGTCCAATTTCCGAGCGAGTACGAGATTAAGTTGGATTCTGTCTGTGCACGTGTCATTTTTTTGACAGCACATTCTTTCTGATATTAATGAAACTGTGAATTCATTTGGTCTGGTCTGACTAGCAAACCTTGGACTCTTGCTTACCTGGGAGGAGTGCTGCAGTTTATCTCTAAATAATTACTACTAACTTCTACTTCAGTTAGCTGTGATAAAAAATTGGAAAGTCATGTTCATAAGTATTCATATTCATATATGTTTCATATATAAATTAGTTTTGTGTCTTGTGTCATGTGACGTGTGCTGTTCTGCTGTGTCATGTGACGTGTGTTCTGCTGTGTCATGTGACATGTGCTGTTCTGCTGTGTCATGTGACGTGTGTTCTGCCGTGTCATGTGACGTGTGCTGTCCTGCTGTGTCATGTGACGTGTGTTCTGCCGTGTCATGTGACGTGTGTTCTGCCGTGTCATGTGACCTGTGTTCTGCCGTGTCATGTGACCTGTGTTCTGCCGTGTCATGTGACCTGTGTCCTGCCGTGTCATGTGATGTGTGTCCTGCTCCCCAGTGGCTGATCGGCGACAGGGATGGCCACTGCGGGGCGGCCTGCTCTCGGACCCAGGGCCGGCCGGTGTGCGGCTCGGACGGGCGGAGCTACGACACCAGCTGTGAGCTGCAGCGGGCGCGCTGCAAGAACCGCACGCTGACACTGGTGCACCGCGGCCGCTGCCGAGGTGACGCCTGTCTGACTGACCACCTGTCTGACTGACTGATTGACTGTCTATGCGACTGACTGTCTGTCTTGTCTCTCTGACTTATTGTGTGCCTGGCTCTCTGTCTGTCTCCCTATCTCTCTGCCTGTCTGTCTGCCTGTCTCTCTGCCTGTCTGTCTGCCTGTCTCTATGACTGACTGACTGACTGCCTGTGTGTGGTTCTCAGGTAAGAGCTGGGTGCGCATCGACCAGCCCCCCGTGGCCCCGGCCCCCAGCCCAGCCCCCAACAGCAGGGACCTGGAGACGGAAGGTGGGCCCCTGACTCACACACACACACACACACGCACGCACACGCACACCATACACACATACTCACACACACACACACACACACTCACTCTCACTCTCACACTGACTAACACTCACTCACGCACACTCACTCACTCACTCACTCACTCACTCACTCACTCACTCACTCAC
>OLKM01000505.1:12747-70247 GCA_900291075.1 Melanogrammus aeglefinus | reverse complement strand
TTATCTCATCCTCGTTAACTACACCCACGCCTGCATCGCTCAGACACAGACCGGCCTGGGAGAAGGTTTTATAACCTGCAGTGAATGGACTCTATGATCCATTATTCCGTTCCCTGTTCCTCTGTCAATCAGCAATTTTAAAAAAAAAGATCAAGCTAATTCAAAACGGCCGTGCTGTCTTAACCCTGAGTGGAGTCTGGTTGGACGGTTCACCCTTGGGATGGTTGAGGCTGAACCCAAAGAGAGAGGCCGTGCTAGCCTCTGGACGGGTAGCAGACCGGTCCGCAGAGACAACATGATCACAGCTGATGATCCCATATTCAGGCCCGGGTCATAGAGGCACACTCTTGACATCGCCACGGTAACTGGTGGGCGGGGCCTTGGAGGTCCGCACACAGTGCAGGCATGTTAAGAGTGAGCGATGGACTAAATGGATCGGAACATAAATACAGTGAGTCCGCGCGGAGGTGTTTAGCGCGAGAGGTTCTTAAGCGTTAGCACAAATGGTCCTGACTCAGCTTCTGGCTGGAGGACTGAAGAGGCAATGGAAAAGTTTGAGAGGCCATCCGAGAATGTTGGCCGCGCACGTGTGTGTGTGTGTGTGTGTGTGTGTGTGTGTGTGTGTGTGTGTGTGTGTGTGTGTGTGTGTGTGTGTGTGTGTGTGTGTGTGTGTGTGTGTGTGTGTGTGTGTGTGTGTGTGTGTGTGCGTGTGTGTGTGTGTGTGTGTGTGTGTGTGTTAGTGTGTATTTAAGCTTGTTATATATCCATCTAAGATGCCAGCGACTCAGCTATGAGTTGTGCGGCTCACCTGTTTATGATAGAAAACGTTAAACCTGTCCTGTGTAATGTTGTAACTTGAAGGTGGAATGTTTTATTCCCGGAATATCTCTAGAAAGCTGCAAAGTTCGAAACGAAATTCCAAAAAAAAAAAGGAAAATTGAAAGTAGGACACTACAGAGCCATTAGACTGAAAAGCATCACAACGGTTGAATATATGATCTCTGATTACAGCTTGTCTTGACATCACTTCCTGTACACTCAAGATTTCCTGCCACTGGTCGAACGAAATGGACCTCTTGCGTTATTTCTAAATTCAAGTGTACCGCAGGGTCGTATTCATCATAAATCCCTCCAGGATATTAGCGCATACCATGGTCAACGCCTTTAGCTCTGAAACGACGCAGCGTTGTCAGTTGTAAGTGGCGGCGTTTTTCAGCATCGAACGTGTACACAGCGTACACATCTGCTGGCTTCCTGACACCTTGTTGAACCCCATACCCCATGTCCTGGTCTGCATCACGCTGGGACAACAGAGCCCTCTAGACCAGCCCTCTGTGTCCGTCGTCCCTGTGTGTGAGATGCTTTCCCCACTCGTGTCTCCGTATTGAGTGTGTTTCTCATGGTTTTAGAGAAGGTTCCCTCTTGTGACCAGGAGAGACAGAGCGCCCTAGAAGAAGCCCGCCAGAACCCGCGCGAGGCCATCTTCATCCCCGACTGCGGGTCCGCTGGCCTTTACAAGCCTGTCCAGTGCCACCAGTCCACAGGCTACTGCTGGTGTGTACTGGTGGACACGGGACGGCCCATCCCAGGGACCTCCACCAGGTAGGAAGATCTACAGGCCGCACTGTTTCCATTGGTTCATCAACGTTTTGCTCACGTCCTGTCCTACACAATATTTGGTGCCCACAATGTTTTGTCCCTGAAATCTCTGGTCCTCATAATGTCTTCAAAATGTAATGTCCTCATAATGTCTGGTCCTCATAACGAACAGGGACACAAAGTAAAACATCTAATGTCCCAAATAAGATGTTAAATTTGATGTAGAGTGTGTGCATAAGTGCTAGAACCATATGTCATGACACTCTAATATGTAATTTCATGATGAATACTCTTGCATTTAAATGCATTCAAACTCGCTGATTTGCTGTGCATAAGGTGAATTAACCGTAAGAGTTATGGTAGAAGGTTTAGCAATATATCAGCCTTCTATTAGCTAACCTGACTATTTAATGGGTATTTGATTTTAATAAGTCATACGTAAGAAAAAGGGTTGCTTTGAGTTATTGCAGTTAGTTTTTTTCCTGTGTTTTTTTCCTTCTCAACTTGGCAGAGAGGAAAGTCTCAAGCACCCGACGGGAACATTGATTCATTTCTCAGAACCCTTGCTGCCACTACTGTTTATAGTGCCTTCTGGGTAATGGAGTTATTAAATAACACTTGTCCCATCAGACTAAGTTTTGAAACGGCCTCTGTCTTTCTTTGAGGTCGCTGAAGCGAGGGCAATTTACGATTCAGAACATGTACGCCGGTGGAAGACGTTAAAGCTAATGTTGCGAGAATTCTTCAGAGCTCACGGACGAGCGGTTTTCGGTTACTGGTCATCTATTTACTTTTGAGTCCTTCACCAGATGCTTCTGTCCGGAGCGACTTAGTTAATAAAGTGACACTGAAGTCCTTCAGGAGCATATTGGTCTTCTGGATATTGGGAAATCGAACCCGGTGCCTTTCGCATGGGAATCGATCCCCCTGTCCATTAACATTCTATCCTGCCCCATGTGTGAATGGCATGTAGGGCTATGACGTGTGCTTGGAACGAAACAGTGCCATGTGCCCGAATTACTTTTCAAAAATGCAAGTATTTTAAATCAATTAAAAAAGTGAACAGAAGAAAGTCAAATGAGAGGCACCTGTCCGACCGTCTCTCTTACATCTTCTCAGATTTTTAATTTTCTTGGTCTTTTACTTTCCGATCTTTGCTCTAGGTTCCTTGGAAAGCGCAGCATTTATTAATAGAAACCAACGTTACGCAACCGGTCCCGTCACAGTGTGTGGGTGTGTGTGTGTGTGTGTGTGTGTGTGTGTGTGTGTGTGTGTGTGTGTGTGTGTGTGTGTGTGTGTGTGTGTGTGTGTGTGTGTGTGTGTGTGTGTGTGTGTGTGTGTGTGTGTGTGTGTGTGTGTGTGTCGATCCTGGGACCAGACCCTTATCCCTTATTCTTTGGAGGCAGATCTTGAAGCAGAAGAAGCCGTGCAGATGAGATAGACGCTGAAGGCCTATTGCAATGTTTTGATGCCAGGAATGACCACATGATGCATATTATGGGATGTTTTTCCTGGTAGTGTCAAGGTTTCATATTATTGATTGCATTTGTATTCAGACGGATCATGTTTACCAGCCAGTCAACCTGAAATTATGTGAAAACTTTGTTTGGTCCAACATTTTTATTGCATTCTGTTGAGTTATTCTGCGCCTTAAAGATGTTTGTTTTCTTATTTTGCTCTCTCTCTCTCTCTCTCTCTCTCTCTCTCTCTCTCTCTCTCTCTCTCTCTCTCTCTCTCTCTCTCTCTCTCTCTCCTCTCTCTCTCTCTCTCTCTCTCTCTATCTCTCTCTTTCCCCTGCCCCTCTCTCTCCATCCCTCTGTTTTCTCTCTCTCCCCTTAACCATGTCCTTTTACTCATCAAATCTGTTTTCGTCTTTTGCTTTCTTCTTTCTCTCGTCCTCTTTTCCTTTCCGCCAGTCAACCAGAAACAATGTGAATAGTTGGTTTAATACAACTATTTTGATTGCATTTTGTCTAATTATTTTGCCCCTTTAAAGATGTTTGTTTTCTTATTTTTCTCTCTCTCTCTCTCTTCCCGTTTCTCTCTCCCCCCTCCGTCTCTCTCCCTGTCTCTCTCTCTCTCTCTCTCTCTCTCTCTCTCTCTCTCTCTCTCTCTCTCTCTCTCTCTCTCTCTCTCTCTCTCTCTCTCTCTCTTTCTTTCTCAGGTATCAGACCCCAGAGTGTGATAGCAACGCTCGCTCCCGTGTGTCCGACACAGAGGACCCCTTCCAGGGGCGCGAACTCACAGGTCAGCGGGCAACAAGAACACAGTCATAGGTCATAGACTCTCTCCCCCTCTCTCTCTCTCTCTCCCTCTCTCCCTCTCCCTCTCTCTCTCTCCCTCAATGGGTCACCCTGACCCATCCATTCCTCTGGACTGGGCCGAGACGTGTTTGTTTTAGTTACAGTGGGATGTTTATGGGTGGGGTTTACCTCAGCGGAGACACTGCTGATAAACTGTGAGTAACAGGTACTTAACTTTTATAGTGTCATGAGAGCAGTTCTACTATTGTGGTAAAGTTGACCCATGAGTGCTCGATTATTGGATGAATACCAACTAGCCGACCTCCACTGTTAGCTACAATACAATTATTTGATTGGTTTTGCTTGGGAGGGGAGAGATCTGAGATTTACTGAGCTAGCTTTGATGGAGAGATTTGATCGTAGCAGTGTAAGTTAGCCTTTTCCGAGAGATCAGAAGACGTGCTGAACCCAGGGTCCTAGCCTCTTAGCTCAAAAGCTGCCGCATCCAGTGTCATAAGTTTCTCCCCCCTTCCCTTCTCTTCAGTGTGATTCAGAGTCGCATTGTAACTCTTATTTAACACCCCATCCTGGGGCTTTACAGAGTGGAGCATGGCTCCTGGCTGGCAGATGTGAGCCATGTTTTCTGGTAGGTGTGAGGGTTGTGAGCTGTGCGGGCAGGGAGGTGTGTGGGGACTGCGGGGTGCCAGGGCATAGATATTTTAATGTACTGCCGTGGGATGTTCTGAAGAGCCACAACAAAGCCCGGTATTCCATTACAGTCACATCAAGGCAGCCAGCCACAACGAGTGCTTTAAGAGAGAGAGAGAGCTTGTTGTGGCCCTGCAGGAAGCCACAAAACTCTCTCCTACGTCCCAGGGAAGGCAAATTCCATCTCCATGAATACATACTGTACTTGTATTCACATCCCTCTAGGGACATTATGGCGACAGTTTTCAGTTTGTTTAACACAACTTTCAATTCAAAACTAAAAAGAATTTGTTGTTTCCATCGTATCATATGATATCTCATTGTATATTTATAAATGTCATTAATATAGATATGTTTAAAATATATATATTTTTTCAAAAATATTTGGTCCAATGTCAGAAGCATTCCTTATTTATCTAAAATGAAGTAAAATTCACGTGTTTGTGTTTAATTTAACTTGAAAAGGACTGACCTAAATTATACCAGGGTGACTTGTTGCGACACCCTGTGCTTGATATTAGCCATAGCCACATAAGCTGCACACAACATGCAACAGGCTATGCTCGATAACGTCCCGATTGAACACATGAATTAATGCTCAGCCAGCCAATGTCACTGCGTTGGGAGCATACTTGGATTCACCTGGTCTAATGGGCTCACCAACCCCTCCCAAAAGATGTGGCTAGCTAGCTAGCTAGCACCAAAGGTATGCAGACAGAAGATCAACGAGGAGAAGGCCGATAGAGAGCAAAGAGGAAAGTAATAAATGGACACATTCTGAGACAGAATGATATCATTTTACCTGTGTTTGAAGTTTGCCTTTAGAAGACACAATTAGGAGGGGAAAATATTTGTACTTGGGCAATTAAAGCCATACATCTGGGCAATGAAAGGGAGCTACCCAAGGTGTTCAGCACCCTGCCATAAAACTTAACAGGTCTGCACTGCCCCGCTCCGCCCTCTTATCACTGTTCAGAACATGTGCGTCACCTCTGGCCCACTTCCCTCCTCCAGCAGTTCATGCACAGAGCCACCAAAACCAGGACCACTAAAACCGTACCCCCAAATTCTTGTTCCACCAATTCTCGGATTACCGTGACCGCGTTGGCCAACACTGGGTTCACACAAATAGGTTCAACAAAACTATGTTCACTTAAATCTGGGGCCAGCAATTCTGGATTTATCAAGTTAACCATATTCAACAAAACCAGGTCCATCTCAACCCGGGCGAACAAATTGAGTTTTCCCGGATATTGCAGGGTTACTACAGCCTGGCGGTCAACAAGGCAGCTAGTCGGTTTTGGAATAGCTAAAGCCACCTGCTTGGGTACTTGGTATTTACTGTAGGCTTTAGCCAATGTTTGCATGCTAATTTTACTGCAGAACACCCACTCCCTCCTTACGGGTTCATTGGTTCTCGAGCTTTGGAAGCATCAAGCCTAAACTGCGCCGTAATGACTGAGATTAGTAGGGGAAGGTCATTCTTCTGTTTTTTTGCCTCTGATTTGTACCAGGCTGCCCTGAAGGGAAGAAGGGGGAATTCATTACAAGCCTGTTGGATGCGCTCACCACAGACATGGTGCAAGCCATAAACTCACCAGCCCCCTCTGGTGGTGGGAGGTGAGTCATAACACCATGAATAAGAAATATAATAAATTATTTAGCGTCTTTACTTTTGGTTTGTGTACAGGTATTACAGGATGTGCTACTTACAAATATCTTCCTGGTGGACTTCAGTCTATATTAAATGAATTAATGTCTTGGATAACTATACAGACACACCAATTGAAATAATTTTCTATATGCTTTAAGATATAAATATCCCCTTCATTGACCCAGCTTCCAGATCCTGCTGCAGGAAATCTGGTCGAAATCGCTCAAGGATGTTTCTCGTCGTCTTCCTCTGTTGCAGAGTCTTCTAATGTTGCTTCCCTCAGTCCTGGTTGATTTTTGACCACAGTTAAGCTCGACTGATTTTGCCCTAAACTGGTTGCTGTGATTAATCTTAATACGGCGGTGTTCCTGGCAGGTTTGTGGAGCCGGACCCCAACCACACCCTGGAGGAGAGGGTGGTTCACTGGTACTTCGCCCAGCTGGACAACAACGGCAGCCAGGACATCAACAAGAAGGAGCTGAAGCCCCTGAAGAGGTACCTGAAGAAGAAGGCCAAGCCCAAGAAGTGCGCCCGCCGCTTCACCGACTACTGCGACCTGAACCGAGACAAGGCCATCTCCCTGGCCGAGCTCAAGGGTTGCCTGGGGGTCAGCAAGGAGAGTGAGTGAACGGGGCAAACTAGACGTATGTTGCTGTGTGTTGGACAGGGTCTGACACATGTTGTGCGTTTGACTTTTTCTACACTCAACATGGAACGACGTGAAGGAGTCTCATGACCTTTTATTTTAAGAACACAGAAGAGAATGGGCAGGGTGTGACGGTGTATGGACAGAGTAGCTCATGTTCCGAGTAGAGGTTTGAGTGCCACCCGTAAAGTCTTTCTGCGGCCGTTGTCTGGTCTGAACAACCGTCAGCCATCTGTCTCTGTGCTCCCATTGGAGAGACTCTGGGTTCAGGGTTTATGAGTCATGCTCACGCCTCCGGCCTGGGGACCGTGATCATCATTTGGTTTTAAGGGAATGAGGCAGACGTTTACAAACATGCAGGCTGATGATGGGTTGTGCCTGGTGCTGTCACAGCTAGGGACCCCATCCCTAGATTTCCCGAGGTTCATGAGTTCAAGCGTCAGCCGGTTAAACGGGTCCAACCTACACCGCCTCCATGTGTTATGCCTCAGAAGGAATGTCCAACGTTTGTGTGCACGTGCCTTTGATTTATTGAACTTCTCTGTCCTCAACAGATGCGTCGTCAAGCAGTGCGAACCAGGGGACAAGGCAAGGGACCAACCTGTTCAGTAAGGCCGCCTAATACGCTCCCTCGAACCCTGAGACGCACTCAGGAAGGTTCTGGACTGCCGGTGAACATTCTGGAGTTCTGCTGAATGTTGTGGAGTTTTCCAGAATGTTCTGGGCTGTTCTAGGATGTTCTACAAGGGCTTGAGCTGTAATCCACTAAGACATTCTCAGACCACTGATGTGTCGTCACCTTCATATTTTCCCTTTTGGTTTTCCATTTTGTCCCCTCAATAAAAAGGGAGAATTAAACACATTTTTATTCCAAGATTAGAAATAGTATGGGATGAAAATGTGTTTAAATTAATAACACTGACATCACTTCCATGGTCTATAGTTTCTATGTGACTGCAATCATTGCTCATTGATGCTGCATGACGACTGCATGTCCTGTTCTTTCTGTCAATGCAACGTATGTGTGTCATTGGCAAAGTGTGCGTATGAATATTTGAGTATTTGTGTGCTTGTGTGTTTAATTAGGTAAGTTTATGCATGTTTCCCTTCAGGTATTTTATTGTAGTAGATGAGGGTTCATTAACCTGAAAAACTCCCATCCCTCTGAAAACAACCCCTGTTACCTCCCATATTCTGCTCCATGCAGTTTAGTTCAGTTCCACCGCAGGAGATCAGGGACTAATATACTCAGCTGGCTGGCTGATTCGCACACATAAAGTTTTAAAGGTTATTTTATATCTTAATGTGGCGTTCCACTGTGGCCGGTCGAAGCTATGAAAATGGATCTTCATTTACAATTCAATTTATTGCATGGTGTTTTATGTATAGACCATTTGATTGACACTTTTATTCTAAAAGTATCTTCCAACAGCAAATGCGCAAACATTCCTGGCAAGGGTAGCCCCATTGGGAATCGAACCACTTACCTCAAATATTTGCTTCTTGCCCATCACATTAAAAGTACCTTCTGCACATCATGGCCTGAGTAAGACCCTCGGCTGTATCCTGATTGCCAACGGTCATGGGGCATCCTGCCTCTCTCACAGGCAGCACATGAACATCTGCACACAGCATGTGTCAGACCCCATCCTCCTCCTCCTCCTCCTCGTTGTGTGTAATCTCCTGCAGGGCGGTTCAGGGACCCCATGGTTTCTGAGCTGGCCGGTTTCTGAGCTGGTCTCTGGAGGACTTGTGCTGTCAGGTCAGTGACAGGAAGGCCACACACAGCAGGAAGCAGAGTCCAGGAAACCTTCGGTAGCACCACACCACACCACCCCCAGGGGTCATTTCTCAGGATATCGCTCTCTTAATCCCCTTCTTCCCCCCATTTCTCTCTCTCTCTCTCTCTCTCTCTCTCTCTCTCTCTCTCTCTCTCTCTCTCTCTCTCTCTCTCTCTCTCTCTCTCTCTCTCTCTCTCTCTCTCTCTCTCTCTCTCTCTCTCTCTCTCTCCTATTGTTGTCTGGTGTGGTTCCCTGAACAAGTTTCTTATTCACCGTTCAGTGTGGGGCTTTTCCCTCTAACTCCTTGCTCCTCACTGTAACTCCTCACACAGAGGGGAAGAGGGAGAGAGGGGGAGAGGGGGAGAGGGAGAGGGAGAAAAAGACTGCCAGGGTCTGCACACCGCTCAAGATGCCGGCTCCACATTGTGTCCAGAGTCTAGAGTCGTGCACCTTCAGACCTCTGGCCCCAGAACTGCTCTGTCGGGAGTTATGAGGAGCAGGAGGAGGAACATCCATGGAGATGTGTGTGGTTTACTGCTCTTGACAAGGGTCTTTAATGAAGGATTGTGGGTAGGCATCCTCTTAAAGGAAAAAAAGCAGCACATCTGTGTGAGTCTTTCCCCTCCTGGAGGGTTGGCACTGGCGTAGGAAAACGTCTCGCCGCGCCAGGGAGAGTGGCATCCGTCTTCCCCTTCCAACCGAGGTCTGTAGTCCAACGCCCAGGGCAGCCCATTAGCAGTAAGCCTCTCTTGCTTTTTACCCAGAACCGGGCCGGCGTGGCTAAGCCTGGTGAGCGATGGGCTGGTGGTTACACAGCGGTTCCTAATAAGTCCAAATAAAATAAAGACTAGACTATTATGGGATACGTCTTGACCGAGGCCCGTCTCCGCCAGAGGAGGCTGACTCCCCTGCCCGCTCTCCCGTCCTCAACCTCCTACCTCCTCTCACCTCCCCCCTCCTCTCCTCCCCTCCCCTCATTTCACCTCCTCCTCCTCCTCACCTGTTTTTCTCTTTCACCCCTCTCTCTCCTCCCCCTCCCATTAGTGCTGGATGAAAGGGGTGCATTATGGGGCAGCTTGGCTCAGAGAGGTGCATTATGGGGCAGCTTGGCTCAGAGAGGTGCATTATGGGGCAGCTTGGCTCAGAGAGGTGCATTATGGGCCAGCTTGGCTAAGAGTGGGGCATTACGGTACAGATGGGCTCAGAGAGGTGCATTATGGGGCAGCTTGGCTCAGAGAGGTGCATTATGGGGCAGCTAGGCTCAGAGTGGTGCATTATGGGGCAGGCTTGGCTCAGAGTGGGGCATTATGGGGCAGGCTTTGCTCAGAGTGGGGCATAAGGTGCGTTCACACCAAACGCGACAGAGCGACACGACTTGGCTGTAAGCTAACAGCCAATCAGCGTTCCCTGCAGTTCCCTGCCACCCGTTCCCTGCAGTGCAGTCCGGAGTGAACCGCAGCATAGAGAGAGAAAAAGTGATTGTTGCTGTTTGTGACTCTGACAGCTCCATACAAAATAGTATATAATATTACATTATATAATATACTACTATGTATAGAGCTCCCGGAGTCGCAAACACAAATTGGGTGAATCTTTCGACACTTTCGCCACTTTTGGTGACAAATATGTCTTTTGGTGTGAACGCAGCTTTATGGGGCAGGCTTTGCTCAGAGAGGTGCATTATAGAGCAGGCTTGTGTCAGACTGACTGGTCACCTGGTCACTTTGTCTGCAGTTTTAACACACAAACAAAACCAAATCTTTTTTTTCTCCCCCCCGAACCTGTCCTCTCAGAGTGCAGGCCGTTCCGATTGGCTGTCGGGTAACCCAGGGTGACCGTCATCCCGGCGTCAGCCAGGTACAGGTGCCCCCCCCCCCCCCTTCCCCCAGCTAATCAGCCCCAGTTAACCACCAGACAGTGTCTGCTTACAGGGAGAGCCCAGGTGTGTGTGTGTGGGTGTATGTGTATATGTGTGTGCTTGTTTGTATGTGTGTGTGTGTGTGTGTGTGTGTGTGTGTGTGTGTGTGTGTGTGTGTGTGTGTGTGTGTGTGTGTGTGTGTGTGTGTGTGTGTGTGTGTGTGTTTGATTAAGGGGGCTGAAGAGGGTCTTAGATGAGGGCCATAATGTTTTGAGTGTGTGTGCCAGGCATGTGTGTGTGTGTGTGCCAGAGGCAGCAGACGGGTCCACTGGGCTCCAGGTGGGTGAGGGCGTAACGATCGGCAGTCTAGTAATTGCTCAGTTAATTCGTCTGGGTTTCAATCCCCGACCTGTAGTCGCTTCCCCGCCGATTATCTGAGGTTCAGACGGGAACACAGTCCCCTCACACAAACATGCTCACACACATATGCACACGGACACACATACGCTCACACACACGCACGCACATACACACACACATAAACATACACACATACACGCAGACACTCATACGCTCACACAGACACAAACGTATACTCATAGGTAAACTGCATTTCACAAGCTGACATTAGATCAGGATCGAATGACATGTCAGTAAGCGAAGGCGTTAAGCCTGACAGCCGGAGGGAGTCAATCATAAAGGTTGACATTCTAAACCTGGTGGATGAGAGACAAACAACCAGAAACAACAGTATACACCACTACCCTGTCCCTCTCTTGCTCTCCAGCTCTCAATCTCAATCAACCTCCCTCTCTCTCCCTATTTCTATCGCTTTCTTTTTTACTTTCAATCTTTGGCTCTGTTTCCTTGAGTTCTGACCTCATCCAGTACTTCTGCCAGCGTAGTACAGCGAACATATGCACCGACTGAGGCACTGCTGTGTGAGTGTGTGTGTTTTTTTGTGTATTAAATATTGTTGTAAACTTGGCGAACATCCAAGATTCTGTCTTTGTGTGTGTGTGTGTGTGTGTGTGTGTGTGTGTGTGTGTGTGTGTGTGTGTGTGTGTGTGTGTGTGTGTGTGTGTGAGGGCACGTGCGCATGTGTGTGTGTGCGTCTGAACGCACGTCTGTCTGTGCATGTGTATGAGTCTGCTTGTGTGTGTGTAATGTTTTGTGTGCTTGAGGTTGTTTGTTTGTGTTTATAATTTTTTATGAGAGCATGTGTCTGAGTCTGTGTCCACGCTCGTGTCTGTGTGACTGTGTGTGTATGTATGTATCTGTGTGTGTGTGTGTGTGTGTGTGTGATTTAGGGGGCTGCAGAGGGTCTTTGATGAAGTCCGCAAAGTGCACGCTGCTCTCTGACATGCCAGAGAGCTCCTCAGCAGGACAACACACAGCTGTGTGGCTAATCCCCTCACACTGAACACCTGCATCTCTTTACACACACACACGCACACACACACACACACACACACACACACACACACACACACACACACACACACACACACACACACACACACACACACACACACACACACACACACACACACACACACACACACACACACACACACACACACACACACACATGAACGCCAGATGCAGACACACAACTGCCTGCAAATGTGGGGCACAAAGATACACACACCTGTTTGTGTGTGTGTGTGAATGTGTGTGTGTTTGTGTGTTGTGGGGTGCAGGCCGACCCACTGGGAGACGCTCCACATCTCTGATAGCCATCTGTAAACAATCTGGACATCTCTCTGTGGTCTCCCTCTCTTATGTCGTGTGTGTGTGTATGCGTGTGTTTGTGTGTATCTTGTTGGCTGGTGCATGTGAGTCGAGGAATGCTTTTGGCTCGTCACGCAAAGCGTGTGTGTGCCCCTGTTTGACAAACAAAAGTCACGTTCTTTTCTGTGTTGTTTTAACATGATTATTTTTTTCCCTCCCCATCTCTTATCTGTCTCTGGAACTATCTGTCTATCTGCCTGTCCATCTGTGTGTATGTCTGTCTGTCCATCTTTGTGTCTATCTGTACACATGTGTGTATGCCTGTCTGTCCATCTGTGTGTATGTCTGTCTGTGGCTCTCTCTGTCTGTCTGTGTGTCTGTCCGTCTGTTGGTCTGTCTGTATGCCTGTCTGTCTGTTGGTCTGTCACCGTGTCTGTCTGTCTGTTGGTCTGTCGGTGTGTCTGTCTGTCTGTTGGTCTGTCCGTCTGTCTTGTCCCAGTGGGTCGTCTGGTGTGATCAGGGAAGCTTACAGAAGCTGAGGGGAGCAGAGGCCACAGGTGGAAGACATCTGCACCAGGAACTCAAGGAGAAGACCAGCGAGAGAAGGAGAAGAACACAAAAACAGAAATAAAAGTAGATATCGAAGCGGCACCAAAACATTTGCACTTTCGCCTTCCAATGTATTACTTTTTTTTCATCTCTTCCTTGTTGACCCGTGTTGTGAAGCTAAATTTACTTTTTTACGTGAATAACTTGCCTGCATAAGACGTGTGGATTATGCAGGGCACTTGAAACAAGAAGGACTTACAAAGTGTTTCTTTCTGTTCTTGCTTGTCTCTACTCTGTGGGATAACATTTAAAATAACGCCAACAGTAATCATATTCTACTTGCGATGTTAACCAGCAACGGCCCTTACCTTAAAAAACAGAGGGCAGGATAAAGATTGGAAGTGATTAGTGCCAGTCAGACAGTGCCAGTCAACGTGTATATAGCATAGCGTAGCTGTTTAGCATTTACCGACCACTGAAAAATAGCTGTCATAGTGATTCTAAACTACATGTTCTTCGACACAGAGAACTGCAATTGCCATCTAAAGCCTTTTGTCTTTGATCACAACTTTAAAAACATTGTTTTAATCAGGATGGTAGTCCTATTCTTCTTAAAAAAAATGTTTGTAAGCAAAAAGGAAATTAAATCAACGCAAGCCCCAGAAACTTTAAAATATACTTGAATACATCAATTAGATATTGAAACTTAATAATACAACATTATTGCAACTATTTAATAAACACAGAAGAAAAATCAGAGGCAAAACTGTGTGAAAACACCACCGCTTCCGATTGATCAGATATCAACCGTTTCCCTGAGTCATTCCCCACTTTCAGCATTTAGCATGTTCACTAGCGGCATTAGGTTCACTTCCAAACACAAAACACTTGACCCCTCCCAAGAGGCGCTGCAGAATATATGTTATGCCTATAAACATGCTCTTCTAACAGCTGGCGTCAATTTAGTTCATTGGAAAGATTTCAGAGCCACCTGATGCAATACTGGCGGGATCGCAACTTTAATTTTATTGAAAATTGGAGATGGTTAAAAAACGGGAATGCTGTATCCTTCATTTTTTTAGTCCTTTTTAAAAAAGATTTGTTCACATATGAAACGATTGCCTTTTGTTAATGCGAAAGATATGAGCTTGGTGCGTGTTTTTATTTTCTTGTTTGTGAGCATTTCATTTTGCGTACAATTTGGCCAGCCCTTAAGAGTCTTCCCGTTGTAAATATGTAAAAAAATATATTTTTTGTTTGTTTTTTCATGTATTTCACAGGTGGCTTTGGGTTTGTTTACCTTGCAAAAACAGTGCTGTCTGATCTTCCCTGTCGCTTATCATATAGAAACAGTGGAAATCCGTAATAAAACTTTATGCTTTATAGGCTAACGTTTGGCTTATGCTCTAGAAACGGAAGCCATTGAATTCTGTGTGTTACCAAGCTATTGCTTGCCCTAGCCTTCAGGAACTGCATCGGACTCTACCTAACGTCACATAACAAAAGAATGGTGTGTATCAGAGTAGTCCTCAGTGGAGAGCAGTCTCCAACGCTCACCTCTTTCCCGCCAGAACACTGGGCATGTGTCTTGAGTATGTTGAAATGTTTCCAGACTGCCAGGCTAACCATCAACAGACCAGATTGGTGTACAAGCTAACCGACCAGTAATCACAATTAATCATCCCACTGGGACCTTAAGTGGGACAGAGGGGGGGGGGGGAACTTAAATGTAATTGCCTCAATCCGCCAAGATATCTCAACAGGCTTACGACCGACCCTGCAAAATAATGTACATGTTTAAAGTTTATAGACCGGGGGATGTGAAACCTGACATTTATGTAGTCATGTTAAAATTGGATAGTTATTTTTTTCTTCCCTGTATAAAGTTGATGTAGTGTTAAAACAAATGATCAATGTTCATGTCGGTTACAATGTAGCCTACATGTTTTCCAGTTGGACGTTTATCAGTTTAGGCACAGATTTTGGAGGGCCAGGTCCACTAGCCCCACCTGGTGGTAACGATTGGTTACTGCTTTTAAAAATATATGAAACGTTTATTCAGCACCTTGTAAACCAGATACGCTGTAACAAGCAGAGTAACGCCCATGATATGCTTTCAAACGAGCCAACTGAATTCCATCAAATTAAAATAAATGTTTTTAATTAAGTTGCAATAGTTTTGTCTTTTGTCCGCGAGTTTTCTGGTACATTGGTTCTGGCTCTGTGGGTGCATCCCTGAACAGGTGACCCCACATTCTGTCTGCTGCACGGATCAATCTGGACCTCATGCAGCGCACGTCTTAGTGGGCGGGACCACTGTGTCTTGAAGGAAAGACTCCTTCAGCCAATCAGCATAACAATCCAGTCAGAACGACTAAAACCTTTTGTTACCGATGAAGAACTCTGATAGTGCATAATCTTGTGTTTGTTTAATCGGTGTCTGAGGCTTAAGGCCCCGTCCACACGAACCCGGGTATTTTTGAAACCGAACTTTTATGGACCCCGGTTAAAAAAAAATGTGCGTCCACACTACCGGTTTGATAAAAAATAACTCCGTCCACACGAGACCGCAAATCCGCCTCAAACGTGCATTCCAAAGCAGTAGGTGGCGTTAGCACTCCAAACAGGAAGGCCATTTAGCCAATCACAAGGCTGGAAAAATTCATACCGGGAAAAACAACAATGGCGAACCGAGGCCGGGTAGATTCCTTCGTGTGGACGGACAGCGAAGTTGAGTTACTTCTCACTGTTACTCATGAATTTAAAATAAGAAGAATTCAAGAAAATGTGGATTGGGAGTCGTGTCAGTCCAAGATGATAATCTGATGATCTGATGATAGTCAAGTGATACATTGGTCTGCATGGATACTACTACTTATACTGTTTACCGTCGCACAGTGTGACGTCAAACAATGTCGACAAGGAACCAAAAAACGGCGGTTTTCCTGTCCACACGTGACTGCTGAAACCGGAGTTTTCGAAAAAAGTTCACCCTGGACTCCGGTTACAAAAAACTCCGGTTTCAGGAGCCGACAACTGCGGTTACGTGTGGACGAACGGCGAAACCGTGTAGAGAAACACACGATTTAAAAAAAACCGGGTTCGTGTGGACGGGGCCTCATTCTTCAATACACTAACAGCTGTGTTGACTTTCCCCTAATGTTAATGTAACCGCTCGTTATACTACGACACAGTCATTTAATTGGCCCAGATTAGCCTACATTCAAATTTCAGAAAATCGATGCATAGCGGAACAGAACGTGAGGCCACGTGAACAGGATGCTCTCCAGCTCACAGACAAGGCAAGTCGCCCTGGGAAAAAATGCACTTGATGTACACTGTTTGTCGGGACCAATCACATTGTAATGACAGCCAGCACCATCCCACAGGGAACAGTCAATTGTTTTTGTTTGTTTGTCGCTGTTAATTTCCTATGGTGCTGAAATGTGTGCGCTTGACGATAGCCATAGCAACCGGTCATGTAGGCCATCATTACTGCAGAATTTTCCCTGGGGGGGGGGCGGGGGCGGGGGGGGGGGGGCAGCTGATTTGCGCACCTCTGGTAACTGTGTGTGTTTGTGTGTGTGTAGATCAGTTCATATGCAGATGGGTGTGACCGAAACCCATCAGCCCACTGATGGGTGTTACCAAAAGATTTGCCTGCTGTTGGCCACCATTACCTGACCGACAAGACCGGCAGACCTTTGTGTGTGTTTCTGTGTGTTGTGGTGGTGGTGTCGACCCTTGATCTGAGGTTAATCAAGATGGCCGGGGGGTCAGGCGGAGATGAAATTGGAGCCTGGGGGGCAGCTGGGATGCATCCGTCTTGCTCTGACACGTTTGACTTCCAGTGTGAAGTTCAAAAGACTTTTATAATGATGCAGCTGTGTTTGTGCACGTGTTTGCGTGCATGCGTGTGTGCGTGCGTGTGTTTTCTCCTTTGTAGAGATTTAAGGCAGATGGGTCAGGGTCTTGTAATGGACGAGTTGTGGAGTGCAGGTGTTGCATTAATTAACGTTGCGGCATTTCCACATGAACAAGTTATATTACAGATTATACCATGTACAGGTTATACCATGTACAAGTTATATAACAGGTTATACCATGTACAAGTTTACTACGGGTTATACCATGTACAGGTTATACCATGTACAAGTTATATAACAGGTTATACCATTTACAAGTTATATAACAGGGTATACCATGCACAAGTTTACTACAGGTTATACCATGTACAGGTTATACCATGTACAAGTTATATAACAGGTTATACCATTTACAAGTTATATAACAGGGTATACCATGCACAAGTTTACTACAGGTTATACCATGTACAGGTTATACCATGTACAAGTTATATAACAGGTTATACCATTTACAAGTTATATTACAGGTTATACCATGTACAAGTTTACTACAGGGTATACCATGTACAGGTTATATCATGTACAAGTTATATAACAGGTTATACCATGTACAAGTTTACTACAGGTTATACCATGTACAAGTTACAGGTTATACCATGTACAGGTTATACTACAGGCTATCCATGTGTCCACCTAGATGTGTGCTGGAGTGTGAGTTCTGATGTGTACCAAGTCAGAAACAATTCTGGTGTCTTGAATTGGAAAGCAAAGTTAAAGGTAGTCGAAGTCTGAGTAGCTCCCTATGATCGTTTAAGAGGCTTAAACATAAAAGACAACCTTGCTAGGACTGTGGTCCTAGGACTGCTTGGAAGCTGAAATAAGCAATTATTAATGAGAATCAGGTCTTATTTCTTTAACACTTAAGACAATTCTGGTGTCTTGAACTGGAATGGAATGTTAACGATAGATAGCCGAAGTGAGCGCAATATGAAGTACAGAATTACTGTGACATAAGCTAATGGTCAAATGTTATTGAAAAAACCTGTGGCCTGTGGCCCCGGCAGGTGGAAATACCTGAAGATGTTTGATGTGGTCCAGTGTTTTCCCCTCGCAAACACCTGCAAGTTTTCTTTATCAAATTATATTTACTCACGGATATTTTGTATTTACTCAAATAGAACAATCAGCCAAACGTACTGAAGACAATTTTTAGCGAGCCTGATCATCAGCATTTATATAGATGAAAACACCTTAGTTCTTCGAAATATCAGTACGTAAACACCCTTTCTTACTACACAGTTTTGATGTAATTATTATTTTATCTGAATTAACATTATCTTTATTCAGATTCAACTCAAAAGAGAGTTATGAATAGCTTCAAAATGTTCCATTTAAAAAGCATACAACATAAATTCTCTGCATTGAAAGACTCAAAGGGTTGAGGAAATATATCTATAACGTATATATATCTATACATGTAGTGTACCTATATGTATATACTGTATATCCTAAGGATCTAGATATAGTGTATATTTATCCATGTATTTATGTAGATATATTGCTGTGCATATACATCATTTCTATAAATATAGCTATTCATGTCTCAATGTTTTAAAAAAAATAAACTAGAACTCCTTTGCCAGATCCAGTGAACCCCTGGGTCTCCGACCGCAGAGCAGCTTGAAGGGGGAGAAACCTGTAGAGTTCTGGGGACCTTCTCTAATGCACAACAGGACATATGGTAACAACGGATTCCAGTTGAATCCATCCACATCAATGCATTTCTGCAGCATTTGCTTCAGCCGCCTCACCTCTAGCCTCCTGCACATCTCAGTCATTACCTTGGACATGAATCGTGATCTCTGGTTGGTAAAGATCTAGTCAGCAGGTGAACATGGGCTAGGTTAAGAATCTTAGAGACATACGGCTAACCGACGTTCCTTCCCCCATCTTCACTTCTTGGTACAGTTAAGTCCATTGCTAATGGCAAAATGTGGATAAGTGACGTCACTTACCCCTCCTTAGCTGTCCCCTCGATGACCATTGCAAACCTCCCTGAAGTCAGTGTTCCTTAACCCTCTGGCTTCCGGAACTCAGAGAATACTTCCCCAGATGGCACTTCAAGCCCTTCCACCTCTTCTAGGGGATACCAATGTCATTGGTCCAAGGAGGAATCATGCGTTCTGTCCTGTATGCAGATCATCAAGCAGTTCTTCAACACAACATGGAGGGCAAGGTACAACGAGTCGATGCCCGACCAGACACTGACAGTGCTGTGGTCGCTGCCTTTCAGCATCAAGGACTTTGGCGCTGGGTTCAAATATATGGTGGACTCTTTCGGCGGGTAACGGCACTCGCAAACCTCCATGGATACACCTGTTGATTGTCACCTACCTGCCTGCCTGCCCCCCCTGTATTCTTATCGAATCAAATCCTTTCTACTGTCCCAACCTATCCTCTACACTATTCCTGTTCTCTACTCTGATCAATCATACTCTACTGTACTTATTTTATACTATACTATTACTCTCCTCCTCCCCTACTCCTCTCCTTCACTCACCTCCCCTCCCCAAGGCGTAATAGTGGTACAAGTAATAATATAGTCAAAAATAATGCTGATCTAAATGTAAATGCTAGTGTGCTAATGTGTGTGTCACTGTGTGTGTGTTATGTTGTCTGGTTCTGCTCCAGCTGTTGAGTCTAGAGACAGCCCTGGGCACGAGGGACCAATGGGACCTGATAATGTGCCTGTCCCTTATCCCAGCCCTGCTGCAGTACCTGCTGATGCTCTTCTGTCCTGAGGGCCCCCGCTACCTGCTGCTCACGCGGGGCCAGGAGGCCAAGGCTGGTGTGTGGACCGCGCTGGGTGGGGTCGGTGGATTGGGTCGTTGGGAGGGGTCGGTGGCTGAGTCCGGTGGGTTGAGTCCACTAGGTGGAGTCCACTGGGTGGGGTTGGTGGACTGAGTATAGTGGCACATAGATCTGTTACTGTAAGACTCTTACTATAAAGGCACCATTAAATGTATTAATATTTCTAATGCCCCCCCCAGCCCTGTTGAGACTGAGGGGTGACCAGGACATTGTGCGGGCGGAGCTGGAGGAGATGAAGGAGAGGGAAACCGACATCCAGGCCAGCATAAGCATCCAGCAGTAGGCCTCCAACCAGCAGCCTATCATACTGGTGCTGGTGGATTGCCCTGGGCAGCCAGCTGCCAGGCTTCAGTGCCGTAAGTCCTCCTGGTCTGGGACTGAAGGTGTTTTTCATTTAGTGGATAGAGGGCAGGGTCTTTCCAAAAATACTTTGCAGGGGATTGGCTGAACCATCTGTCGATCACATAGTTCCTCGTTTCGGACGCTGATTGGTTCAAACCTCCAGGGTTCGGACACAAGTGCATAACCAGCCTGGCAAGATGGATTCTCGTGTGATCTTGGTAAATCCAGCTGCCTTACTAGTAAACTGCTCCTCCCCCCCCTTGCTCTCTTCCCTCCATCTCTCTGTTGTTGAATGTGTGTATGAACCTTTGTAAGTCGCTTCAGATAAAATCGTGTGCTAAATGCCCTAAATGTAAATGTATTATGACCTCACAGCGTGTGGTTTGATTATGCAGGGGTAACACAATATTTAGTAATAATTATCTACTTGAGAAACTTGACATATTTTCTAACTGTGTACACTTGTCAAATCCCACTGGAAACCTCATGGAATTGATTTGCTCTATAGGCATCCGTTTTTTGTTTAGAACCAAGATGGCCACTAGGTGAATCAGGAGATACTGCCGTTCAAGGAACAACCTTGATTTGATTACCTCAACCACGTTGCATATCCACACAAAGTAACCAAGGGTTAAGGGTCACCTGGTAAACCCTAGAAAATGGATCTCAAACTTTTTCTACTCAGAATTATTTGGGAGGAAAAATTTAAATGAACATAAATAATGTATAAGCGGTCTATTCTATATGGCACTGTAAACTTGAACATCAACCCCTGCAGTACTCCAAAAGTACACCCAGAGGTATGCGTACCTCGATTTGAGAACAATGCCCTAGGATAACCTTAGGTAAAACCTTCCATCTATTACCAGGCAATATTATACGTTCAGTCTACTCCCAGATCTTCTCCAGAGTGACTTGGTTCTACTCCTTGAGGTTCCTGATCTACCAATCCATGAGGCTCCAGGACTTCATTAAGAAGGAAAATGTTCACGCTACGTCATTACAGTACGTTACCTTCTACTTGGAGCACCAGGTACAGAATTGCATTAAAAATGTGCATGTAAGGGAGACTTAAGTGATTTGCATTTTGATCCAGGTTCCATATGCGTACTGGGGCTAAGGTGTCATTGAGGGTCAGCGATTCATATATTGTGAGCATTCAATAAAACTTGCCAATCAACGAGTAAAACGTTTTGATGCTGTACGACCTCAGGTTTGGCGGTGGAAACAAGTAACCCAGACCCCTCTCTCTCAACAAGTTTGTACATTCATGTTATTTAAATAAGAGACCACCAAGACAATAAACATATAGTCTTATCTTATTTTGAAAAACCCTGTTGCTGTGGTCTCAGGCCCAGAGGAAAAAACCTTTAAATCCTGCCAACCCTCTCACTCATCTCACCTTATTCAATACTGACCCTCACTCCCTTAATACTCACTCAGTCACTGAATGACCTCACTGGCACACTGACTAGACCCACTGACTCACTAGATAGGGTACTACATTAGGGATCGACCCAGGGAAAGAGCCTTTAGTCTAACATTCCTTACACTACCCTAACCTGCCCTCCTTCTGCTTTGTACCCGAGAGAATATATAAACCAGAGTAGAGAAATACCACCTCACAAGCTAATAGTCAAACGTCATTGATAAAACCCTGTGTCCTTTGGTCCCAGACAGGTGGAAGTGCCTCAAGATGTTTGATTTGGTCCAGTGTTTTCCCCTTGCAAACGCCTGCAGATTTTCTTTATCAAATTATATTTACTCACGGAATTGTCGTATTTGCCCAAATAGAACAAACATCTTAATTTTTGTAAAATAAACCAGTCAAACTACATTTTGTGACTCTTTGAGCCAAGCTCATCAGCATTTATCTAGATGGAAACACTTTTGTGTTCTCCTGAAATATCATAAACCTTCCTCCTTACTAGTTTTGCAGTATTACAAGAATCAATTGTCACAAAGACTATGGGCCAAGGATACACAGCGAGGGACATCGTTGGCAGGCTCCTGAATTAACACCTGCCACCAGCCAATGACGGATACATTTGACTATTTCACAGGTAAAACAAATTCAGCATTACATATTCAAACAATTGCTTGGCTATTAGATTCTAAAAGTAAATGTTGGTGCCTAATTTTATGTAATCGTGAATGCTATGCAAGGTAAGCTAAATGCTAGGATGGGAATGCAGGGCTGTAGGCGTACTTTTTAAAATGGTAGCACTGGTGCTAGCAATCAAAAAAATTCAGTAGCACAAAAATAATTTTGGTAGCACACATAGTATAGTCAAAAAAATGTCAGTAACACAATATGAACAAATTGAACAACAGTAAAGTGACAATGGACATATTAAATAGTAAAGTGACTATGAGAGCCTTTTTTAAAACATCAGCAGCCAGAAGTGATGAACACATTCAACAAAATTAAGTAATTTTTACAAATTTAACAAACACTTATTTATTAACCTCCGATGTCCTTTCCCCTGCCTCGAGGGAATATTTACAAAACATAGATTTGGATTGGTCGTAGACCAGCCAATTTAACGTTTTTAACCACTGCGGGTTAAACCTGTAAGTTTTCCCGTTGGCTGAGACGTCATGGGTTAAGTCGGCTTCGTCCGAAGGTGCCAGTGTGGGTACCAGATTGACTCGGCTGCCAGATCGACTCGGGGGTCCTGCGCTTACAGATGACGTTTCGACACTTGACGTATCGACACAAGCCAACGGACAAAACCCGGAAGGGTTGTTTATAAAAGGGGCTCAATCATGGACATAAAACGAAGGCTCAATCTGTTTTGGTTTTGATTTCATTGAACGCAGCCCGTTCTTTCGCACAAACAAAGCCATTGGAAACACGTCTAAAAGCACTGATGAATACCCAGTTCCTGTTAGGGACTCTTATTCTGAAGGAGAACGGAAGTGTCTGCGTGCGGGTCGCTGTTTTGACTCTGTGTTAGGAGCGCTGGAAATAAAGTGGATCACCCCGTTCAGTGAATGGAGTTAACGATTCTTCTTTTATATATTACCCAAGTATAGGCAACAATAATTTGTACATTTGATTATTATTCATAGATTAGAAAACAAAAGGAGATCGTTAATACTGGGAATGAATGAAACGCGCATGCGCATTTAAAAGACAGCGTATACGGAAAGTTCTTCATTATTGCGCATCTAGGACCCCGAGTCAACCTGACAGCCACACCGGTTCCGTGCTTGTGGTCGCCAAGTCAATCTTTTCCATACGTGGATTTTTTTCCAAGTTCACGTATTTATTTGATGAATAAGAACTTGCGAATACAGTGAAATACTTTTTTTTATTTTTGTTTTGCTTAAAAAGTTAATTTCCTGCGACCGTTACAAAGCCTCTTCCTCAAAGTGCGAATGTTCGGGAAATGTAGTTTTTTAGTAGTTGAGCGGAACTGGCAAGCCTATAATTCGAAATACATTTCCCTACATGCATCGCAGCCATCATGCATCATGAAAGCCGTACAGAAAGACTTTTTTCTCATCCTTTCGCACCGGTGCGAGTGGACTTGTATTTATCTTCGCACATTTTATATTTTAATAGCAAATGCGATCAAAACTGTGACAATCGTTTGTGCTAAATATGCCTCTGTATAACATGTAATGTTCATCCTGGGACATTTTGGGATGTGGGTTCGACATTAATTATGAGCTGAGATTATTAGGTTAGCTTGTACTGATGAAACAGTAACAACTTTGAGTTCCTGTAGGGCATTTCCTTTGGTAACAAATAAAAAAGAATCCTAGAAAAGTAACATAAGGTGGCAACACATGTCAGTTTACCAGAAGCTAGGGTGGGACACTTTCTAGGGAGAGCGGGAGAGGGTCGGAGGGAGAAACAGGGAGTAAGAGATTGAGCGAAAGACAAGGAAGGATGTAATAGTGAGAAGACAGGAGGGAGAGAGAGAATGGGAGAAACAGGGTGAGCCACAGAGAGAGGTCGAAAAAATAAGGGGGAGGGATGGCCAGAGAAAGGGAGAGACAGGCAGAGCGGGATAGGGGCCATGCATTACTAAAGGCCATCTCCCATGTCATTATTTGAAGCTTATGTGTACCTTTAAAATATAAATCAAATAAATATATAGGTGTTCATACTAATACGGCAGCTCCTGTCTGATTACCTGAGGACCACTGTGCTCTAAAAAGGTTCAGATCGGAGATCTACAGGTGTGTACACCTGACACACAGGTGTGCGTTTTGGGGAGATCTCGTCCAGTGTTGGTCCACGACAGCCATTTTATCACGCCTGCCCCAAATTCACCATCTGAGTGTGACCACATAATTTCTGTCAAGTTGTGTGTGTGTGGTGTGTGTTCGTTATGTCCAGCACCAGTGGTGTGCTTGTGAATTTTGTCTCACGTGCATACTTGTGGTTGTTGAGTTTGTGCCAATGTGTGTGCGTGCGTGTCTCCTCTCTTACCTTCCTCCTGCACTTGGTTCCAGAGCTAAGATTTGGACGTCCTATTCTCTGCATGGAAAAGACTCAAAGGGTGAGGAAATATATCGATACAGTATATATCTATACATAGACATACATAGCTTTACATACATCTATGGTTGCAGTGTGACTATATGTAACCCCTAAGGATCTATACCTACACACACACACATTCATCTACACATGTATCAATATATGTATATTGCTGTACATATACATTAAAGCTAGTTATTATTTTGTTAATTTATGGATAGTGTAGTGTGTATGTTTATTAAATGTTTTTTTTTTGTGTATAAATAGTGGAACAATTAGCCCAAGATAAATATATTCACTCATTGTTATAATTCTAATTTCTTCTTGATATTTATTTTAACAAGATATGCTATCGGTCTTGCCTCATTTATTGCTTTAAATTGACTTTTGCTGTAAATAAGATGAATTTAAGATTTTAAGTAAACCTTTATTTTGCAGACGCGATACGCCATCTCATCCAAAAGCAATGGCATCAGTGGTGGTTTGTCTCTCCATTTTTACAAGAAAACTACTTAATGCTGTTATCTTATGGTAGTCTGACAGCGAGATCTGAACAGCAGATAGTGAAACCTTTTATCCATAGTATGCTACCATTCATGGTTAGCATACTGCTACAGTACATCATTTGTAATCATTGAGCATAAACATAAATTAATAAATTCCTCCATCATTAGCTGGATTACTATAATTGTGTATGATTATAATGAAATTACATTTGAATGGGCACACAAATTCGTACCAAATTAAATGTTTTCTCTGCGTACTTGATCCCAAGATGACCTTTGACCCCTGTGGTGTGATCATGTGCATGTGTGTAGAATGTTCTGCCGGCTGCCCTCCTGGGGTCAATTCTGTCTGCTGTACTGGGCTCACTGCAGATTGGCTACCACACCGGCAACGTCAACGCCCCTGCCATGGTGAGGACCTTAGGGAGGCTCATTGGGGGGGGAGTGTCTTCATTTTGTCCACGCTTGTGAATTTGTTTGCGTTTGTGTGTATCTTTCTCTGTGCGTGAGCATGGGAGCAAGTGTATGTGTGAATGTGACTGTTTGTCTATGCGTATTTGTGTGTGGATGTATAGTCTTCCGTGTCCGTGTGTGTGGATATATATAGTCCTCCGTCTCTGTGTGTCTGTGTGTACTCCTGTGCGTTATTCTGTGTGTGTTAGGGGCCTTCTGAGACTCTGCCAATGCCTGTAACCAAACATACATGGATGTGATCTTCATCACCCACTGAATAACCTTAACAGTCTACTGCTACTCTCACACAGTATCAGAGTCCTGTATTTTCCAACACAAAAGTGCAGTTGCTTTCTACACAACTCGATTATACCCTCGATTATACTGATGAAGTCCATAAATAAGGACTTAATCAATAATATTATTTATGGTACCTATGGCTGCTGATCCGCACCACTGTGATTTGTCCAAAGAGGGATTACATGATTCCTCTTTTGACCAATAACATTGCAGTGAATATAAATTATTTGTGGTCGCTATTGCCGCCACCCTGTACCACGTCAAAAATAACAAGCAAAACTGAATTATGGTTGATTTGCACTGCAATGCTATTGGTCAAAAGAGGAATCATGTGATCCGTCCCATGTGATATGCAGGTCATCCAGGAGTTCTTCAACAGCACGTGGAGGGCCAGGTACAACGTGTCGATGCCTGACCAGAAACTGACATTACTGTGGTCGGTGTCTGTCAGCATCAAGGACTTCGGTGCTCTGCTTGGGGTGCTGGGTTTCAAATACATGGTAGACTCTTTCGGCAGGTAACGGCGCTCGCACACCTCCAGGGATACACCTGTTGACTGTCACCTACCCGCAAGCCTGCCCTAGGGTCCAATATATTCTAATTTAATCAAATCAAACGGGCTATCCTATCCTCTACACTACTACTCTACTTCATCATACTGTACTATTATTCTCCTCCCCTCCCCACTCTCCCTTCCCTCCAACAGGCGTAACTCCATCCTCATAGCGAACGGGCTGTCTATAGTTGGGGCGGTGTTGATGTCCTTGTCCAAGTTGGCAAAGTCCTTTGAGGTGCTCATCGTGGGCCGGCTGGTTTTCGGAGTGTTCTGTGGGCTGGTCATGAGCATGAACCCCCTGTATGTCCAGGAGGTGTCCCCCACCAACCTGAGAGGAGCCTTTGCTACTCTCAACCAGGTGGCCTACACCTTAGGAATCCTCATTGGGATGGTGAGGACATTAACTTTTCACGGTTTATGGTAGTGGTTGTTATGGTGGAAGTCGTAGAAGTAGAACTGGTAGTACTAGTAGAAGGGGTATAATAGTAGTAGTTATAATGGTAAAGTATTAGTATATTAGAAATGATCTTCTGTGGTAGTTTTTCTTTTGCCATGGAGGCTCCTAACGTCAAGGTGGGAGCAGCATTCCACTGCTTGGTTTGAGTTCACACTAGGAAAATCTGTGCAAGTCGTATGTTGCAAATCTCCCAGCTTTCTTCTGGCATTTGCGGAGGCAAGTCTCCTTTTGGTCGTAGTTTATTTCCCGTTTCTCATTGGCTAGTTGTTGTTATTGTTAGCTACATTAGCCTCTTTAGCAAACCAGCTCGAAAACAAACAACACAACTTTACATTGTATTGCACACACAGCAAGACCGTGCAATGCATAAATTGGTGACCGGCATAAAGTATCAATGTAATCAAGTGTGTAAAAGCATTTAAAATCTATATTAAAATGACCAACGTGATACAAATACAAAGAAAATAAATATCTTTACGGGCGCAGCCATTTTCGTTGATGAGTAGTAAGTTCGGCCTCACTGAACTCGCTCTCCTTTCAAAGCGACGAGATAGTACGACCAAAAGGGGGCGTGCGTATAAAATGCCGCAAGAAAGCTGGGATATTTGCAACTTACAACTTGCACGTATCAAAGTACCATCCAAATGGATTACAACATTACACTACATCACTGTGCTGGGCAGATCCACCGCGGTTTGGATCATATGTTTTTTGGAGGATCCCCCGTGAGGATAACAAATATGGAACATTGAAAACTTGCCTCCTGGAGAGGTTTGGCTGAATCCAAACGTGCCCGTCAGCTGCTGTCACTGCTAGGAATTGGTGAGCCAAAGCCATCTGAATCAACAACTGGGCCGATGCCAGTGCAGAGAATGGAACACCTGGGCATCATCTGCCGGTCAAACAGCCTTTGGGCTTCCCCCATTAACGTGGTTCTTAAGACGGAAGGTGGCTATTGGCTGTGTAGAGAATTCCGCCTTCTTAACGACTCCACCACCCCAGAGCACCACTGGACAAGTGGTTTCCTCCAAGCTGGATCTGTTCCAGGGCTATCACCAAGTACCGGTTCGTCCAGACAATATCCCTGAAACCGAATAATTATGCCGTTCAGGCTATTTTAGATCCTGCCTATGCCCTTTGGCCTAAAAAACGCTGAATACCAGCGTCTGATGGATTCTGTTCTGAGGGATCTCACCTCTCGTCTAACTGGACACATCCTCATCGTGTCTGGGACAGAGCCCCTTTCGCACCTACGGATCCTATTTGAACTATCTTTGAACATAACATTACCAATGATGGCGCAAGATGCTGTAGCCTGGTCGGAAGAGATTATCAAGGTGTTCTCAGACATGAAAGGCGGCCTGGCCAACGTGACCACGCTCACCCATCCATTCCTCTAAGCGCCCATCACCCACAAGACCAACGCACCGGATGACACTGTTGGCATGTCTGGCAATTGCTCTGATTCTTCAGCAGGCAGCTCCGCCCAGACGAGTATAATAATAGTCATTGTAATTATAGTACTTTTCACAGCAAGCTCCTCGGACTCTACCTTGCTGTCACCATTTCCGTTTCCTGCTGGAGGCCTGCCCATTTACAGCGTTTGTCGACCAAAAGCCACTTGTGTTTTCCATGGCCAAGGTCACTGAGCCTTGGTCCGCCTGCTAGAGGCGGCACCTCACTTGCATCTAGTGGTAGTGGTAGTAATAATTTGAATGGTATGGTAGTTACAGTGGTTGTGGGAGTTGAAGTGGTATATCGGTAGAGGAAAATCTATAATGCTTTTGGAAATCAGATTGCAATACATAGAACATGACGATTTAGAAAATGAGACTTCAGTGACATTTCTAAAAATATACAAGATAAAATTGAATACGAGAAAAAATAAATATATTCTGAAGTGATTTAAAGTGAAACACACCAATGTAAATTAGTTTTAACCATAAAGAGCCATAAGGCCACAAAATATTATAAGTCATGATACTGATGTAAATGTGAATGCTAGTGTGCTGATGCGGCGGTCACTGCGTGTTTGTTGTGTTGCCTGGTTCTGCTCCAGGTGGTGGGTCTAGAGACGGCCCTGGGCACCTGGGACCAATGGGACCTGATGCTGTGCCTGTCCCTGACCCCAGCCCTGCTGCAGTACCTGCTGCTGCCCTTCTGTCCTGAGAGCCCCCGCTACCTGCTGCTCACAAGGGGCCAGGAGGCCAAGGCTGAGTCCGGTGTGTGGAGTCTGCTGGGTGGGGTCTGTGGGTGGGGCACTAATATATCTGTTACTGTCCCCCCTCGCCGTATTAAGTCCACATAGAAAGGTCCAAGCTGGGAAGAACCTCTGACTTTCTTGCTACTAGGCTGGCTCTGTGGTCATGTCCAGGCCAAACTTTGCAGCAGTTGTTCTTCACTGCTCTAGCCTGTGTGTCATTAGTCATCCAAGGGTGTGAATTCCTCTGGACTTGCTTTTATATTTAACTGTAAGATGCATTGTAGCAGCCTTAAATGTATTAATCAGTCTAATGCCCCCTAGCCCTGTTGAGACTGAGGGGCAATCCGGACATGGTGCGGGAGGAGCTGGAGGAGATGAAGCAGAGGGAAACCGACACCAAGGCCAGCATAAGCATCCAGCAGTTCTTCACCAAGGCCTCCTACCAGCAGCCTATCCTACTGGTGGTTATGATTGCCCTGGGCAGCCAGCTGTCGGGCTTCAACGCCGTAAGTCCTCCATCCGTCCATCACGTAGTTCTTCGTTACACGCTGATTGGTTCGAACTACTTTTGGTTCGGAAACATGCGCATAACCAGAACCCTGCCAAGTTGGATTCTCGCGTGATCCAGATCTGGTGAATCCAGCTGCCTCGCTAGATAACCACTACCCTGTTCTTCCACCCGTACCTCCATCTCTCCTCCACCCTTCCCTCTACCGCTCCTCAATCCCTCCATCCTTCAGCACATCTGCCTCATTACTAAGTAGGTCTGCATGTGTTGGATATACAGCAGAAGATTCCACACGGCTATGGGATTTTTACACTGAATATCCATTCACTTAATGCTGAAGCTCAGCACTCATCTCTGTCCATACTCTCCTCAAATGTGTGGTAAAACAAAGCCTAGTTTTTGTTGGGTTCAAAACAAACAAGGATGAAGGCCATCTTAACCCACTTTAAAACACCATTTTGTTCTACTTGTAGATGATCAATTACTCCACCAAGATTTTTGAGGATGCCTTCAGTGAAGCCAAATACCTGACGCTGGGTGTGGGCGCTGTGAACCTGACCTTCTCTGTGGTGGCAGTGAGTATCTGCTGTTTTTCAGTAGTTAATAACTACTAAGTAACTAGTTCCAGGGCCTACCAGGCTTTTAAATGTCTGCCCATTTAGCACCTATATAACTCTTTAACATACCTGGATGAAGGGAACCCTCTTCTGTATTTTCCCTTAAGGTTTCCTCCCTCTGGGTTTGGGTTTTGAGACAGTTTGCCGCTCAAAAGGGCTCACAGGCACACATACAGTATTGCAACATTTCACCACACTTGACTTGGCTATCTGGAACTCACCCTAAAGGCAAGGCAGTAAGGCAGTGGTTAGGGACCGAGCAGGGGACCACGGAATGGTTTGGGAACCCCTGATGTAAGGTGTGGTTGTCCCTGGTCAGTTCTTCCTGATGGAGAAGGCTGGGCGGAGGAAGCTGCTGCTAACAGGGTTCCTAATCATCCTAGTGTGCAACCTGCTCCTGACCATCGTGGACGGCCTACAGGTAAGAGACTGTCCTTTACCTCATATGTTCAAGGTATCATTTAGATATTTATAATTATAGTTAATTACATATATTATCATCATATGTAATATATTTTGTCAGCGCAGAGAGCGATGAAAGTGGGCGGGCTGAAGGTGGGTATGAGGAGAGCAGGAAAAACATGGAACCTGTGGTCCCTTAAAGTCGTGCAGCCCTCCTTAATTTGTGAGCTAGCAGCTTTAGCTAACCATCCAACCGGGAACTTGTTGAACGTTTCATCCCTGCTTTTGCGAAGCAAACCTCTGTAGGGCGTTTGGAGTACAATTTTCTTTTTCTCCTCCTCTTGCAGACCCTGGTGCCGCAACTTCAGATCCTGCAGGTAGTTGCGGTGTTCTGTCTGGTTGCTGCCTACGAGCTGGGTCCCGGGCCCATCTCCTGGTTCATCGCCGCCGAGCTGTTTGACCAGCAGGCCCGGCCTATCGCCATGGCTTTTACCAGCATGTTAAACTGGGGAGGGAAGTTCCTTCTCGCCCTCATCTACCCCCCGTTACTGGTGAGTAATGCCTTTCCATTCATCTTCCTTGCACTCCCTCTTTTTTCATTCATCTTTCCTTCTGTCATTCAGTTATAACTCTCCTTTGCTGGTGGTATACCCTGTATTTTATTCTTAAAGCTAGGGTGGGTAATTTTTTTACTGTAATATTTGGCAAAAATGTCATAATAGCCAGTCAGCTATATGTAGGTGAAGTGCTCTGAGAATATCTGCTCATCACTTTGCTCTCCACTGCCTCTGTGTGCCCCCCCCAAAAATTACCACCGCTCATGTACACTTTGACCAATCAGAGCGAGGCTCAGATTCTCCGTTCTTATTGGCTGTGGGACCGTCCGGTCACCTTGGCAACGACGTTGGTGCGTCCCTGCGTGAGCGTTCACGAGCCTAGCAGTCTGACAGTTTTGCACTACTACGGCGGACAACAAATGAATAGCAATGTCTTCATCAACGGCCCCTAAATTTCCCATTCCCCGGATACCAACAACTAACACCGCTAAGACAGCGAAAAAAAGAGGAAAGACACTTGTTGAAAGGACAACTACTAAAAGGGAGGCGGAGAGAGCTCGAAAAAAAAACCCAGAGTAAACATCGGCGTGGCTATTGTGGTTATGAGCGATAGAGAGTTACGTGACCTGAGAAACTTAAAATCGGACACTGAGATGGCTACATTTCTTATAGACAGGTAAGGAATAGTGTTATCTCTCCATGGTATATTGTGATGAATATGTAAAGTGAAGGCTGGTATGGTTTTTTACTAGGCAAAGCCACGATAACCGTTACATTACGGTTCTGTAATGTAACCGTTTCAATACGGTTCTGTAGGATGTCTTGCTTGATAGTCTCTTCGTTTTATATGTTAGTTATGGTCACACTAACTGTGCGTTGACACCAAACACGACATTTGTCGCCCGTTTGCGTTGTTGCCGAAGTTTTGTCGCGCCACAAATCATAACCTGTCGCTGTGCAAGTTTTTTCGAATTTGTCGTGCCACAACACGATAACTACCATTGCCTTGTCTTTACCATTTGTGGAAGAGGGAGAGACGTCGGAGGACCCGACACAGTCTATTCATAATATTGTAACTGACCACGGAAGAGGCAGTGAATGAAGTATTGATTAGACAGAGATTTATTAGATGGGCCTACCTAATGGCGCATTTCCACTAGCACGGCTCGGCTCGGTACGGCTCGGCGGGCTATTTGCGTGTTTCCACTAGCACGCAGTACCTGCAACCGGGTACATTTTTGGTATCACCTCAGCCCTGGTTCCAAGCGAGCCGAAGCGTTACTAAAACGTGACGTCAGCCGACTGCCTTCCACTGATTGGCCGATGAGTGTCGTCACTGGAAGCGTCATAACCGCGCAACGACCGCCTAGAATGTAAATAAAAACAAGACGCGAGACAAGACACCACTTTTTACTGCTTTTTGACTTGGAACGAGATGGCTTCTCAGAAAAAATCCACTCCTTGGTCGGTGGAGGAGGTCCAGACGTTCCTGACTCTGGTTGCTGAAGAACGGATTCAGAGGGAGCTCGACGGCACCACGCGTTGTTGTTGTTCTGGTCTTCCGGATTTGTACGTTGCTCGGCGCCGTGTAAATGACGTCACAGCGGTTTCGCGCAGCCGTGTTATGACGACCCCGCCCACGTCGAGGAGGCACCAGTTGTAATGGAAACACAACCAAACCGAGCCGAGCCGAGCCGAGCCGTGCCGTGCCGAGCCGTATCGAGCCGAGCCGTGCTAGTGGAAATGCGCCATAATAAACTGTTGGAACACACAAGACGGGAAACCATAGCAACGGCGGTAAACAAACCCCGAGAAGCCCAATCCCTATGAGAGCTCCCCGCGCAGAGCTTTTGGCCGTGATATTATATATACAATTATATTATTATATATAGAGCTCCGGGAGGACGTCCGCTAACCCTACATATCCCAAGTCCTGTGCTGACCTGGGACATAATCGTCCCCAGAGCCATGGGCTCTCTTCTTGTACACTCTTATAATGCAAAAAAATAGCGTTATTGTAGTACAATTCATCACTTCAAAACGCCAGAATATAATATTGATGACCAGGTTACTAGCTCTAGCAGCTTATACTAACGAATTACAGTTGCAATTAGTTTGCCATCTTGCTTGGCTGATACAGATACCCTTCTTAGGCCTACCAGCGCAATTACAATGATTTTAACATACATGGTATGTCTGTGAGTAAGATGTTGATGCTATTATGTAGTTATCAGCACTAATGTCTCGGAATCGGACATGGTGTTTCGTCTTCCTATCAATGTAACTGAATTCACATGTACGCGCATAACTGCCGTTCAGAGGGAGGAGCTACAGCAGGTAGAGCGTGGCAGAGAGAACGCAACGGAATCTCAATGGCTGTTTTATCCCAAATCGCCCACCCTAGCTTTAATGTATTTCCTATATTTATCTGTCTGTAACTACGATCCTTAACTTGACCCAGGGACATATTAACCTCTGCACACTGTTGAAGCTTTGCCAGATCCTATGCTACACGCTGATGTGCTAGCCTCTTCGCTAGGTACTGCACCATCCGCTATGCCAGCCGCTGCACTCGTCGCTGCACTCGTCGCTGCACTCGTCGCTGCACTCGTCGCTGCACTCGTCGCTGCACTCGTCGCTGCACTCGTCGCTGCACTCGTTGCTACAGGCAGCTCACCCCCTCACTCTGCTCTCCTCCTCAGGATGTGTTGGGCGGCTACATCTACCTGCTCTTCATGGCCATAGCTCTAGTTTCCCTCTGCGTCACCTGGTTCCGGATGCCGGAGACCAGGGGCCGCAGCTTTGACGACATCGCTGAGGAGTTCCGTGGGGCAGAGGGAATTCTCATGCAGAACAAGAGTCACTTCAACACTTTTAAATGACCCAGGGAACTGTAATGTATTCTTTGGTCTCAGACCTTATCTCTGCTAACTTAGTGACGTGTTGTCTAGTTACGTGTTGCAATGTGTTGAGAGATGTTATATTGGACACTGAAGGAGTTAGTCTAATAAGCGTTGAAAGGGAGACTGGAATCCATAATTTTATATGCACCTCTACTTTAAAATGCTGCTCTTCGTCAGGGATTTTTTTTTGCTCTCTTTTTTATCCTCATTGCATGCGGATTGATTTCATGCCAGGATAAGACTAGATTTAGAAATAATTAAGTACCTTCGAAACTTGACTGGTTTTCTAACTGTGTACACAAACCTCATGGAATAGATACCCAGTTTTTAAATGCTTCCGCTGTAAATCACTGCAATCTTTCTAAAAAAAGATCTTCATAAACTACAATGCCTTATAGGAATTAGTCTGAGTTATCAACCCAGAAACACAGACATTCCTTGTAGCAGATGAGGCCTTATTATGACCCTATGGGCCATATTCTCCTGTAGCAGCCATCTTAATTCTAAACTTCAGCTAGCGTTTAGAACCAAGATGCCCGCTAGATGAACCTGAGTTTTTACCATTCAAGGAACGCCCTTGATTTTATTACCTCAACTTCCTTAAATATCCACACAAAGTACCTAAGGGTTGAGAGTTCAACTTTAATACCCTAGAATAACGTCATTAGTTTTCTACCTCAACTAAAACCAAAAAGATTTCAGTGTATTCACTCTTAACCATGCATTTTTAATAGGTTGTGCATAGGTTAACATCCTGGGGTTTTAGAACTTTTCGTTTGGCATTTGGTTACCTATAAAAATAGCTCTCAAGTTTTGCCATTAATGGTTAAAAATAGATTTTTAATATTGGAGTTTAATTAAGAAGGTAATTGTACAGGTGTGGGTTATTTCAAAATAAAGTAAATAATTTGAATGAAAGAATAAAAACATTAAATAGTTAATGTGAAAGAACTAGGTCTGTCACTTTTCAGAAATCAAGCTCCAACGGATATCGAATATCAAGCATGTATTCGAATATATCGGATATCTACAACAAACAAAAAAAAAAACATGTAAAGGAGATTCAAGAATCAGGATTTAGGCCATATCCTGTCTGAAAAAAAAACTTAGTTTGAAACAGTTTATCGACTTAATCAATGTCAAGTGCCAGTATGCACGCACAGCGCAAACAATGACGCGACAACTTAAACAGGAGACAGCAGTCTATAGCCTATCTGCAAGAAATTAATTTCTTAAGGTTGTTTGCTAGAAACACCAGTCTATCAACTTGATCTGGATCAAGTGCGGCTTTATTTTCATTCGCAATTTATCGGCGGTGGAGAACATGCGTTCGGAGCACACAGACGTGCATGGCACACACAAAGGTATTTGCACACCCGCTACTGCGATGAGATGGCAAACATTTAAATAAAAACTAAATAGTCTAAACCAGTGCTTCTCAAATGGTGGGGCACGTCTTCCAGTCAGGGGGGGCACGAGCGGCAGATGGGACTTAAGGTACAGCCACACTGAACGCATTACGCGAGTCAGAGGCATAGAAAATCTGCATTTTTGCTAAGGGAGCCATTGGTTTAGGGGCATTGAACAGGGCCCCAGTCAACCGAAAATACAGCTGATACCGGCCGTCACCCAGGCAGAGTTCCTGGAGGAGGTGGTGAAACTCACCCAGCTGTGAGTGCCTACGGAGGATGTCATGCATCCAAACACGATGGCGTTTGGGTTCCCTACTCTCCTCGAACTCCCACAGCAAATACGGCGCAGCGATGGTGGTGATCTCAGCCATGATTGTGGAGCAAAAGAAAATTAGCGCGGGAAAAAAGTTTTGGGCGAGCTCATCCAGCTTTGTAGGCGCGTAAGGTGCGTTGAACCATTTTTGTGACACACAATGATCAAGCGGCAGGTAAGGCGTGTTACGCGCGTAATCCTACGTGAGTAAAGCGTTCAGTGTGGCCGTACCTTTAGTGTCTAATTTTTTATTTTTTTTTATATGTTACTTATTTTATTTTATTTTCATTTTAAATAAACACAATACCAAGGGTCAGAAGTTTTACCAGAATTTTCATCTTACAAAGTCATGACAGAGGGGCTTGGTGTCTTTATTCATGCTTGAAAGATGAACATATATATATTTTTTTTTGAAAGGGAATGAGCTGATGAAGCTGACAAGTGACCAATGTTGACTGTTTAAAAATATTTTGAATTAAATGCAAACCGCAGTGAATCATTTGCTCTTGTTTCTTTCTGTTTTGAGATTTACAGACTTAGCAGTCTTATTTAAATGTTACAAATTTAGTTAAACTAAACTTGGAAATTATTTTTTAGTTGTGTCGATGTTATCTCAGCTAATTTAATTAATCTATTTTTATAATAAGGTGATTGTATGCAGAATGCTGGTGCCAGCAACTCACACAGTGGTTTTCTACAGATAAATAAATACGAAAAAAATTCTGTCTCCTAGGGGGGGGGGAATGACAGAAAATAATTGAGAACCACTGGCCTAATCATAGACTGTAAAAAATGGGCTACATAACATGTCACTTTGAAAAAGATTTCACATCAAATTCGAAGGCATACTCAAATATCGAATAAAAAGCAACAGCCCTAGAAAGAACCTGTTTCTCAGTAGGACTTGTACTCTACTGCTCTAGGGTGCAAGGCCATTATGTGTTCTACATAATGTCCCTCAAGTCACATGACAGGGCTGTTCTGAGACAGCTTCAGGGAAAGTAATAGGGACATTCCTTCCCTTGAATAGGCTAGCGTAATTAGAGTGCGTGTGTGATACTCTCCCTCATTGCCTACATATCTCTCCTCTCAACCTCTCACCCACTCGATCTCCTGTAGCCTTATTACTCTCAATTAGGTGGCAGTGTTGTCATGCTTTTTATATGCTTTGTTATCAAGATATATTTATATGATTTATGGGTAACACTACAATAAGGGTACATTATTTAACCATCAATTAACATTGGTTGATTCAGTAATAAGCATTATTATATAGCGATAGCATAGGGGTTAGGATAAGAGTTAGGGTTTCACTCCTTAACCAATTCAATGATTTATTCATTAATACTTTAGTTAACCTAAACACCATTAGTAAATAATTATTAGATCATAAACTCTTAGCGAATTCTTATTACTGAATTGAGTAATGTAAATACTTGGCTAATTAATGTACCTTATTCTAAAGTGCTACCGATTAAATTGTGTCAACCTGAGAAGAAGTTCAATATTTCGTATTCCTTTATATGAATAAATCACCTGACAATGTTTTGTAAGAATGGGTTTCATGGAAAATACAAAGATGAATGGATAACGTTTAGTAATTAATGAAACTGATTATGGTAAGAGATTAAAATCTTAAACATCCACATGATTATTATCGGTTTCTATAAACTAACTATAAACCATAACCCTAAATTCCAAAATCTTATTTATTATGTAAAATGCAGTGGTTGTTGTTTATGTATTCATTTAATTAAATTTTATCATGTTATCATGTAATTAATTATCATTTTACCAATGTTATGGTTGATTTACATTGCCTGGTTGTGCTTCCTGTGTTTTTGTAAAAATGTATTCCATTTAGTTAGAGTAATAAAAAAACAATAAAGTGGACCCATGGAACGTGTAAATCCAATAAGATCAAACTGACAAATCTGATAAATGTACAGAGGAATGAACCTGACAAGTAGATTATTTACACAATGTGTAGAACCAGTGAAAAGAACTCGGGATAATCAAAGCAAACCAAAATATACAGATAGACAGTATTTGATTATTTTTTATTATATAATTATTATTATGCAAAATGTATTTTATTTTTATGTATTCAACTATTAATTGTATTGCTTTATGGTTTCATTAGTATAAATGAAGGGGAAGAAATTGAAAGAGATGAACAATTTGATGAAAATGTATGGCCTTTTGTAAAACCAAAAAGATTAATCGGAGGAGGCAAAAGAATTTTAAGGGTAAAACCCTTGAGTCTGGGGAATTTAACAATAGTTAGATTAGGCAACACTCACAAATTGGTGGAATCCAAAATAGTGAAAGCTTATTACAATGAAACATTAAAGCTGATGGACCCTGGAAAACCGAGGCATCTGATGAGTCTGATCAATTTAACAACAAACTAATCTGATGAGTCACAGGTTCAGCCAAAACCAAATAATTAGTGGTATCTAAAATAACAGGTAAGATAAAAACCAAACTCATACAAAATAGCCTATTAGCACTAAAAGATTTACACCTAAGGTACCGTAAATAATAATAAAATATATACACAAACAGATACACACCTAAGTTAAAAAGCAAACTAACTATAACAATCCCAAGGTAATACCCCGACAGATAAGTAATGTTTAACAAAAAATGTGACCACCATCAGTTCTGTGTTACCTCCTACCTTCTACACAGTTACACAAATTGGCCCCTCCCACATTTGTGGTTCCGATATGAATGTGAGATTGAAATAAGAGAAACTACAAAATAATCTATGTTGATAGGTTATTGCACGTAAAAAATGTACTCAATAGAGGTGTGTTTTTAGGATGGCTTCCGAGCTAGCTAGCAAGCATCGACTGATGACAAAGACAAATATGTCGACAATCACATTCCTCGCTATAACAATTACATTTACGGCCGTCTCAGGTACTATCCTTAAATGTAATCTTATTTAGCTTCATTGTTGGACATTCTACGATGTTACATTTGTTAATAGTTTACCACGACTAAAGCCGACCGTCCACATCTCAAAACTACTGAGGTTCCAGTCTCCACGTTTAAATTTTGCCTCTTTTGTTTTTATTTTCTCCGTAGGTGCATCTCTTAGCGACCAGGTTCACCAAACTCCGCCCGAGATGGTTGTGGCTGTTAAGTCAGGAGCAACAGTCACGCTGAACTGCTCCCACAGCATTGAGAACTACGATCGAATCCTCTGGTACAAACAGCAACGCAACGATAAACAGCTGAAGTTACTAGGCAACATATACAAGACTACTGCAAATCCTGAAAAAGCAATGAATGTTGAAATGAGTGGAAGTGCTGAACAAGACCAAAATGCCAGTTTAACGATACAGAACATCAGCGTGGAGAGCAGTGCTGTTTATTTCTGTGCTGCTAGATTCCACAATGCTGTAAATTAGGGATTCACCGTACAATAACTCTTTGTCTGATATTTCATCTGATAACCTCCCTGCACCTGCAGCAACCTCATCTCAGCATCAGCTGGATCTTTCCCTTCATTCTTTGCCAAAAAACACAACCTTTGATTCACTACAGGAGACTCTCCATTCTAGAGCAAAGTGACTAAACATGGTTAGGTTATCTAGGTAATATAAACAACATGACATGACACATTCACAATTTTTGTGACCAAAGTACTGCTAACCCTAACATTTTGCATATTTTGTGTGTGTGTTTGTGATAGTGTTGTAACAATTAGAGCCCGACCAATTTATCAGCGTGCCGATATTATAGGCCGAATTTAGGCATTTTCCCAACTATCGGTATAGGCATTTATAATGGAAGATTAATGAATATTAAACGGACGAAAAAATCCGTACGCGTTAGTTAGTCCACCAGAGGGTGCTCTAAATCCACAAACCCTACAACCTGCTGATCCAGCCAGTCAGGCAGAGTAAATGACTGAGATCATCATTGAAGTGTGTTGATGGTAAGTTGTCAACTGTCACGAGACATATATTGCTTGAATAACAATTCAAAGAACATCCCCATCAGTTCTCTAAAGCCAATAAGCATGACAAAATTCATAACTACCATGTCCAGTTTTGCTGCTGTTACGTGTGAGCTGAGAGTGAAACGGATTAGTTAGTTGTTACAGTATAGTTGACTGACTGTCGGTTTAACTCTTGACACTGTAACTGAAGATGTATTTCTTTAATAGCGTGAAAGCATTGAGACGTATCATCTCTCCTCGGGCCGTTATTTGAAAAAACTGTTTTACAAGCATTTGCAGCATCATGTGACGTTATCCATTGCTAAATTATGGCTTATAGACTTTAGCTAACCACAAAGCTAGCTAATGCATTGGCTATCAGTGGAAGACCGCTAACATTAATGAGCTTGGACCACAACAAACTTATTCGGGCTGAATAAAGTAATGAATTACTGTAAGTTAATTAATTAATTAATTAATTAATTAATTAATTAATTAATTAATTAATTAATTAATAACGAGCATATCTGTAGTTACAGTCCGCGTGAACATTTAGATTCAAGGTGTGAAACCAAAAGGATATATTTTATTAAACTTTATTCCCCGACAACTGTAACTCATGTTAGGCGTACTTCTCTGCTCTGCTGCCGTTCACTGCCGGTCTCTCTCTCTCTCCCCCCCCCTCTCCCTCCTACCGCGAAAGAGTGTTCAGCACCATAGGGAATATTTATGAGGATAGGCAAAGTTCTTTGAAAGGAGTGAATGCAGAGAAACGAGAGTTACATATGTTACTATGGTTCTATGAATTAGGCGGGCGCCCGCCTATATAAGCCCACGTCACTCTCCAAGATGTCCCTTCAGAATCTTCTCGCAAGATTCTGAGTGACAGAGAACTCTGACGGTCATCCGGAATTCATAGAACCATAGTTATATACGTAACACTCGTTCTATTACATTCTTACTGACCGCCAGAGGCAGTGCTTAACACTGAAAGACTATTACCAACGTAGTCACGAGGAATCCTGTACCCACCTTTTAGGAAGAGCCTCAGGGTTCCTGAAAAACAGCTGCAGCCAATGTGTGGTGAGCCGCTAAATTGACCCTGTAAAATCGGGCAAAGAGCTGAAGCTCAGGAGGCCGCTGCACAAATCTCCCTTAGAGGCACTCCTCGTAGTGCTGCCCAGGAGGTGGAGACACTCCTGGTTGAATTGCCTCTGATGTTAAGAGGCAAAGGCAGTCCTCTTGACTTGTATGGCTCCTCAATTACCTCCACCACCCACTTGGAAAGACTCTGTCTGGACAGCGCTTGCCCCTTACTGCCCCCCAAAAAAAACATAAAATCATTGACACTAAGGTACCTCTCTCTGAGCCTCACACCATTTCGCAAATATCTTCCACCTGTTAGCAATAAAGTGCCCTGGTGGAGGGACCCCTTGAGTTTATGATGGTTTGAACTACCTCCTGGTCACATGCCATTATAAGTGGATCAGGCCCCTCAAGGGCCAAACCCATAGCTGCAGGCACTCTGGTCTGGGGTGCCAGATGTGACCCCCCAGCTGTGAGTGCAGGTCCCGCCTCTTCGGCAGGCACCATGTATCTCCATCCAGAAGCCGGTTCATTACTGGAAACTAAGGTCTCCCTGGCCAGTTTGGGGCAACCAGCAGGAGTCTGTGATTCCCCTTCTGAATTCTGTGTAGGGTTAACCCTATCAGTGGAAATGGGGGAAGGCATAAAGGAGCTGACGTGGCCATGGATGTGCCAAGGCATCCTGTCCCATCGGACTCAAGCACATTTATGTGCTTCGTTCTTTGTTGCGCACTCCAGAGCCCTCTCACCGCCCTGTGCTGCCACACTGCCCCCCAGCGAGAGGGCGAAGCATCGGTCACCACTACGCCGCAGCGTGAGGGGATCGAACCCAGTGTGACACCTTTGGCAAGATATGCCCTGCGCCTCCAGGGTTGTAATGCCAGGAGGCATTGACTGGACACCCTGACTTTCCTGGATCCGTGCAACCTCGGATCTAAGTGGAGGCCATTGGTTCAAACTTGGGGAACAGCGGCAAGTGGAGGAGGCCCAGTGGCACTATTGACGTTACTGACGTCAACATTCCCAACAGCCTGAGGAAAAGGCTGCACATTATCATCCAGGTTTATGCCAAGGAACAGTACCTGTTGGCTGGGTATTACATAACTCTTGCCATAATTAACTGTAAGACTCAACCTTTCCACATGGCCTAGGAGGGCTGTGGTGTCCTGCCCTGCCTGTTCCTGGGTTGGAGCGCAAATAAGCCAAATCGTCCAGATAAGGGAGAATTTGTATTCCGGTGGCTTGCATTGGTGCGAGCGCTGCCCGCCAAGGGTTAAAATAAACTTTTTTTCACCACCATCTCAAAAAAACATTTTGAAACGTCCCGAATCGTCCCGAATTTTTCCCATAAATCTTTTTTACATTTTGAGTTATTCCTTACTGATAATATAATAAAAACACAATACATTATGTTGATGAAATAATATATTTATTTCCAGATGACAAGCAACGCCCTCAGCCGCAGAACTGTGGTTCAGCCACTGTGGTTCGTGCCAGCCAATTGAACGAAGCTCAGTCCTTTTTCCATTAAATAAGTCTTTTCCACCGACCGCAAACACGTTCTGGTTCGCAGAAAGTGCTGAAAACTTAAACATAAAAATGAAGTTAGTGGCCACAAAATTCTCTCAGTCCCGAGGTCGACCAGAGAGAGAATAAAAATCCTCCCGATGAAAACGTCGTTAATTTGAATCCCTGCTGCCTGCATGCACCTTGTGAAGATCCGTGGGGCTAGTGAAAACCAAATGGGAGGACCCTGTTCTGGTAGGCCCGCCCTTCGAATGCGAAGCGCAGGTATGGGCTGTGATGTGGTGCTATCGGGATGTGAATATATGCATCCTTTAAATCAATTGATGTTAACCAGCTTTGCCGTGCGACAGTCTGGAGCACTTCCGCTGTCTTTAGCATGTGAAAGGGCAATACTTTCAGAAAACTGTTCAGCCCTCGTAAGTCCAGTATAGGGCGAAACCCACCCTCTTTTTCTGGAGTAAAACCGACCTTGTCGTGTCTGAGGATCTACGATCTCAATGGCCTTCTTCTCCAGGAGATGGATACCTCCTGGCTAAGGGCCTGTTGCATTGTGGGAACGCTGACTGTAGTCAGTCTTATCCCCCTGAAAACTGGGATTGGAGATTGTAGGGTCGCTCAGGAGCTGTTGAGGTCCGGGGATAACCACTAGGATGCGCTGGCGGCAAAGGACAATTGGTGCCATAACCTTGTGGAGGCTGCTGTCTCGGTAGGGGTGTAGCTCCCTGAAGGCTAGCAAACTGCTGCCATGTCTGGTTAGCCTGGACGCCACGATCCAAGGCCTGTTATGCTGCTGGGCCTAACAGTTCCCCCGGAACTACGGGGAGGTGCGGAGAGTTCTCCGGCATGGCTCTGATAATGGGGACTGGGCCAGCCATACCTGCCGGTGGGCCAGCGTTAGTCTGGTCATTAAGGCAAACGCCTGCAAAAACGTGTCACTTAGACTCTGCACGAAATATCTGCATTGGATTATTGCAAGGACTGAGACAGGGCCGGTATCAAATGGGACAAGGAGTTCCCGATACGGCCCATACGTGCCGCTGTGTCATAGCACTTCGCTATAGGTCAACAGTGATGCGACACTGTGGACCTGGGACAGCGAGCATTCGGCCTCAACACCTCCTCTGGTGCCACAATGAGGAAGGCAATGGTCGGCTCTACGGCTAGCATTCGGTCAAGTCCATGCTTGCTGGCATTCTGCATTGAAGCCAAGGCCCTTCTGTCACTGGTGTGATGAGATAGAGATCTGGGATCTGGTCAGCATCTGTGAAGCTCCTCAATATATGGCTGGGAGGGAGGGACAGAAAAGTATCTTGTGGCGGGAAACGCCTAAAGAATGCACTAGCTAGAGCGCATTCTGCTGGAGCCTCATCCAACCCTAAGCGTGCAAGTGCCATTCGGACCACTGGCTTAACCATGGCCGGGGAAGCTTCTGAGCCTGCCCTAGACCCACTTCCTACACGCTTTGGGAGCCGTCTTCAGAAGCCTGGGTAGAAGCCTCTACTTCGCCCTGTGCTGGCCTTTCTTCATGGAACTGGCTACAGGAAGCCCTCATAGACAGGGCATCGCCGTTCCATTCTGAAAATACCCTTCTGGTGTGGTTGGAGCCTCAGCCTGAGGAATTGACGCCAACCTGACTGAAGGTTAAAGAGCAAACTCTTAATCTCAGCGAACTCTGACACTAGCTTGTCCCATTTGGCAGCATAACCGTCAGCCTTCCTAGCCTTCTTCCTTTCCAGGCGGGGGAAGCTCACCTTCAACCTGAGGTCTTTCCACCTTCCTCCTTCCACTTACAGCCCATGTGACATGAAACTGCAATTTATACACTGATCGTCGGACAGCCCCTCCCTCAGGTGGACCAAACTGAGGCATGCGGGGCATTCATCATGTCCATCTAGGGCTAGCAGTGGAGCCATGCAAGTGCGGCAACCAAGTTTTTTTTTTTTTTTTATCCTTCCAAAATAAGTTATAATTTATTTCTCTTATTTACCTACTAGCCTTAGCCGTACTGGGGAGCTTCTGCTCTTAAATTCCAACCAAGAGAGTACACGCTTTAATGAGCGAAAACACGTCAGGGAGCCCTTAATTAACTGAAAACAAAGGTTGCCACAAAAGGCAGCAAACGCCGGTACTGGAAAACTCTGATGCAGCGAGGGCAAACAAAACAAGACATAAGCTTAAGCCGGTGCCGAAAACAGCATCCCCTTAATTCTTAATTTACTTAACTTTAACCCTAAAACAGAGAATACTTATCTTTAGCAGACGCTACATCTAAGGAAAGACGCTGCGCTGTTTAGCCTAGCGTTATGTGAGCCGAGCTCACCAGCGAAAACACCGGTATGCCGCGTTCATAACATGCTTTCACACCAACAGCATTTAGTGCGCACTAAACGAGTTTGGTCCCTTGGTTCAGTACGTTTGCGTTGGTAATGCAACCACCTCACTTCGATGTGAACCAAATCAGCCTATCGAGACCTCCCTGAACAACTGTCTCAGTTTGCTTCCAAACGAACCCTAGTACAGTTCGCTTGAAATGGGAAAGCGAATGCACCTTGGTCCGATCCAGTTCTACAAAGCATATGCCTCTTTGGATGTAACAGGCACCTGCTCAGCCGCGCGCTTTATGGGAATTATTGTTTTATTAGCGGTAACTCCAAGACTAGCAGCAAATTGTTGGACCGTCAGGGAATTTGGACAGACACCCAGATAAAACTTGTGCTGGAAAACACACATAAAAATGCTTTTAACACAACATTCAGCACCAGGATGAGGGAGAAGGAGTTTGACCGGTCCACTACCACCCCAGACCTTTGTCCAATGATCTCTCTCTCTCTCTCTCTCTCTCTCTCTCTCTCTCTCTCTCTCTCTCTCTCTCTCTCTCTCTCTCTCTCTCTCTCTCTCTCTCTCTCTCTCTCTCTCTCTCTCTCTCTCTCTCTCTCTCTCTCTCTCTCTCTCTCTCGGCAACACCTATGCACTTAGCTCAGTGAAAAAAAAAGGTTAGATGTAATCGCAAATATCTTTCGCATGAACATACCCCTTATAGTCTTTGTTCCACTACGGCAAATGATATAACATAGTGCACTTTCAGGGAGACTTGGGCCTAATACATTCAGCCAGTTTGAACAGAAGAACACACCAGGCCTGTTTAGTAAGCAGGATTTGATCCCACATTCCTATACTTATAAAATGCAATTCAATGTGGAAGTAATCCAAGCATTCAGAATACAATATTCAGATTGAGTGATGAAACGGAATACGTTACATATTACAATTGTGGGCATGTATTCTGTAACTGGATACATTTTAAAAGTATCCTTCCCAACACTGGACGTGGGCTTATATAGGCGGGCGCCCCGACGTCATCCCCGGTCACGTGTGACTTTGTTGATATTAAATACTCGACCTGCGCATGCGCGATGGATAACATCCAGTGTTAAGCTCTGCCTATTAATACTATTAACTCTGATTTTTTTGGGTTATTGTGTTCAAAGGACTTTGAGTTTCATATCTGGGGTTTGTATTTTTATACATTTTATTTATCAGCTTTAATATATTTTGATGTTCTTTTCTGTTGTGACAATAAACAATAAATTAAAGTTTATTTTTAAACTGCATTACTTGATTATTTTAGTGAGGACTCATAAATAACTACAAATAACCAATGTTAGGGACATCTGTTTAAGTTTTGTTACGCGTTTCTGGAAATTCTTTTTTAAATATGTATCGGCCAATATATCGAATATCAGATTTCTAAATCACCAAATATTTGCATCGGTATCTGCCTTAAAAATCATTTATCGGTTGGGCTCTACTAACAATACTGGATTTTCTACATTCCTAAAAAAATAAGGATATTCTATACCATTTTTCATTCCACAGGAGAAAACTTAATTCAACATTGAGGGCATACAATTTTTTGAGTTTGAGCTATTTCTGAGTTTCTTTCTGAAAATAACACCCAAAGCAAATAGAGCATACCTCCACAACTGCAAGGGCTGTCAGATGTCATCTTGGAACCAAAATAAAGATTGTTCTTCAGTTGAAATATTCAACGTGGATACTACTTGGTGAGAGCGAATGAAGCTAGAATATAGAATAAGTGGAATATTTAATTTCCACCTGAAAAAGATTTCATATTTCCGATCGAATACCACCATGTGCATTATTAGTTAGTAGACCTTTAGTGCTATAGGGCCATAGCATAACATCTGATGAGTACCTGGGTCAATAATTGACGCTAAGATTTTGGTAGAGATAGGTTTGGGCGCAGTCTCAATAAATCCAATGCAAACAAATTCAAAAAAAGTATACAAATAGAACCTAATTAAGGAGATACAAACAAGTCGATATCTTGAGGACCCATTGTACAATTTGGACCCCTCAACCCCTCAATTGAAAGGTTAGGGTAAATATAATTGAATGACACCAAGCCAAACAATCACTATTACACCATATTGCCACCAGATGGCAGTGAATTACATCTCTTCTGATTGAAGGAAATATACCTATATCCTCAGATACCCTCTTAGCCCTTGATTGTAAAGGCCATGTTTAGTTGCAAAATAGGTCGCAGGCACTGGATTATCTGCTTATGGCGGTTTTATGCGATGAAACCCAAGGTAAGACGTTATTTTTGTGTGAAGTTTGAACTTGATTTGTTATTTGAGAGCTTTAGTCACATAGTTATATGGTTTGGACTGCGGAGAATAATGATTGGAATAATTTCAAATATTTGATACAAAAATGTATAGAAAAATCTATGTTTATGACGAGTACAGCATTCATATCATACATATACACGTCCCAAACGAACCACGATTTTCGTAACTGAATCTATTTTCATTTCTACTACAATAATCTAAATTTATATAATTACTCTTATATTTACAATTATTCATGTACACAGTCAATACAATACAATGTCATCGCTAAATGCCTATTAAATAGTAGCGGTTGCCAGAGGTTGCCCACCCATACAGTTTTGATCTTGTTATTGGTATATTTGATCTTAGTTTGTGACTCAGGAGAGCAAGGTGCCAATTCCCTCCTGTATCTCTACCATCAGACGGGTATACCAGCCTATCAGTGTCTCGTGACATAACTTCCTGTTCCGCCTCACACTAATATTGGCTTCATTAGTGTCACTGAATGGTTTGCAGTACCTTATAGACTGCTGTTGGACCGCTAAGGCCAGTATCAGTTCAAATAATGACACTTCTTTGTATATTTTACCTCACAGGTAATAACTAGAAACTAGAATCATATATTTTACTCTATAAGAGTAAGGATGGCATTTCCCATGATGGATATGAACTTTACTCTGAAAAAGATTTAATGTTTGATTGTTTGTGAAAAGTGGTTCACAATGCTTCTTGTCTTTCCCCAGGGGTGTCTCTGGGTATTGGAGTCCATCAGATGCCCTCAGAACTCATCAGGAAACCTGGGGACAGTGCAGAGTTGTTTTGTATGCACGGGGAAACAGACTACAGAGTGATGCTTTGGTACCAGCAGTCTGCTGGACAGAGAGACCTCAGTCTGATCGGACACGTGAATTACAAAACCTCCAACGTAGAAAATGTGTTTATAGAGGACTTAACGCTGTCGGGGGATCTCAGTGGGGAGACAGTCATAAACAGCTCTCTCCTGGTTCGGCTGAAAGACCATGAGAATAGTGGCTTGTATTACTGTGCTGCTAGATTAGCACGTCAACATACACCTACCGCTATCCTTCACAAAAACACAACAGTGTGTGGTTCTTATCAGCGGCGGTTTGGAATGAAAAGCTCAACTAAGTTGTCCCCCGGCCACCTGCGTTTGAGGTTGAGGTCGATTTTTTAATCGTCCAATCACGTTTTGTATCTCTTTCCAGTGCAATCTTGCTGCTCATCAAAACTCTCCCAAGCCATGATGGGTCCTCAGCTGCAAACCATTCAGAAAGCTCACAAAGCACAATAAGAAAAGCTAATAAAAACATACCAAGAACTTGGGTGTGTTCTTTAGTTGTTTTGTGTTTGAGTCAGAAACACAAATGTCACCACCATCAGTGCTGTACGGTTAGAAGAGTTGATGGCATCACCTCCTCTCTTCTAACAATTTACATAAAATGGCTCCTCCCACATGGGGGTTCCGATATGGTTTTGAGATGCAAATAGGAGCCACTGCCATCAAAACGATGCAAGTTGAAAGGTTATCGCAAGTAGGAAATGTAGGCCTACTTGATAGGGCTCCGTTTATAAGATGAGAGTCCAACGCTAGCTAGCATTGAATGATCACAGTGAGACAAATATGTCGGCGATCACATTGCTTGCGCTAATATTTACGTTTAAAGTTGTCTCAGGTAGGGCTACTATCCTTTACTATGGCTACTGGATAACATAACATTGTACAATGTTATGTTTTTTAATTTTCTTCCAAAACTGAAACCGATCTTTGTGAGGTTAGCAATGCCGTTTAATATTACTGACCCTAGGTAAAACATTTTCGAGTTGGAAAACTGTTTCTACGATAATTTGGTCTTCGGTTCTTTTCTTCTCCCTAGGTGCATCCCTTAGTGACCAGGTTCACCAAACTCCACCTGAGATGGTTGTGGCTGTTAAGTCAGGAGCAACGGTCACGCTGAACTGCTCCCACAGCATTGAGAACTACGATCGAATCCTCTGGTACAAACAGCAACGCAACGATAAACAACTGGAGTTCCTAGGGTACATATACTCAACCACTGCAAATCCCGAAAAGGGAATGGATGTTGAAATGAGTGGGAGCGCAGAACAAGACCAAACTGCCAGTTTAACGATACAGAACATCATCGTGAACAGCAGCGCTGTGTATTTCTGTGCTGCTAGTATCCACAATGCAGCGTATTAGGGGTTCACCGTACAATAACTCCTCGTCTAATAATTCATCTGATTAACCTCCCTGCACCTGCAGCAGCCTCATCTCAGCAGCAGCCTCATCTCATCATCAGCTGGATCTTACCCTTCTTTTTGAGCCAAGAAAAACAACCTTTGGTTCACTGCAGGAGACTCCATTCGAGAGCACAGTGACTAAACCCACATGGTTGGGTTATCCGTTTAAGATAAACAACATGACATGACACGTTATTAGGGTACACTGTTGTTTTTTATTGCCCGTCATCAAATAAAACATAAGGGGTAACACTGTGTTTTTTTATTGCCCGTCATCAAATTATAAAACATAAGGGGTAACACTGTTGTTTTTTATTGCCAGTCATCACATAAAACGTAAGGGGTAACACTGTCGTTTTTTATCAAGCAAAACCTTAGGGGTAACACTGTCGTTTTTTATTGCCCGATATCAAATAAAACATAAGGGGTAACACTGTCGTTTTTTAATGCCCGTCGTCAAATAAAACATAAGGGGTAACACTGTCGTTTTTTATTGCCCGTCATCAAATAAAACATAAGGGGTACACTGTCGTTTTTTTATCAAATCAAACATAAGGGGTAACAATGTTGTTTTTTTAATGCCCATCAACAAATAAAACGTAAGGGGTAACACTGTCATTGTATGAGCCATTTCTGTGTTTGGGTGTGTGTCTGTATGAGGCCAGTAGGCGTCCTCAGTGCACCAGGTAGGGGGGTTACATAGGTGAGAACTAGTGTTTCCGGGTTCAGGTGTTGCTAGTCGGAAGAGCAAAGTTTTCGACCGCTCTGCTCCGCCACGCTACAGCAGGCAAGTCTGTCTGGTGAATGGTGCATTATGGACTTTGTTCACACTGATAATGGATGTTGTGCATCGTTATGGTGGAGAAAAATAAAGAAGCATCGCAAAATAACCAACCAGGAAGTCGTCTGTCTCCTTCAGTGGCCGGCAAGCGCGTCAATCAAGTTAACCCGTTCTAGCAGCCCCTCAGTGGCTTTAAGCTTTAGGTTTAGCCTCTACAGTCATTTTTTATTGCCCGATATCAAAAAAAAACATAAGGTGTAACACTCATTTTATATAGCCCGTCATCAAATAAAACATAAGGGGTAACACTGTCGTTTTTTATCAAATAAACATAAGGGGTAACACTGTGGTTTTTTATTGCCCGTCATCAAATAAAACATAAGGGGTAACACTGTTGTTTTTTATTGCCAGTCATCACATAAAACGTATGGGGTAACACTGTCGTTTTTTATCAAGCAAAACCTTAGGGGTAACAATGTCGTTTTTTATAGTGCCCGATATCAAATAAAACATAAGGGTAACACTCATTTTTTATTGCCCGATATAAAAAAAAAACATAAGGTGTAACACTGTCATTTTATATTGCCCGTCATCAAATAAAACATAAGTCGGAACACTGTCGTTTTTTATCAAATAAACATAAGGGGTAACACTGTAGTTTTTTATTGCCCGTCATAAAATAAAACATAAGGGGTATCACTGTCGCTTTTTATCAAGTAAAACATAAGGGGTAACACTGTCGTTTTTTATCAATCAAAACATAAGGGGTAACACTGTCATTTTTTATTGCCCGATATCAAATAAAACATAAAGGGTAACAACTGTCATTTTTTATTGCCCGTCATCAAATAAAACGTAAGGGGTAACAACACTGTCGTTTAATTATTGCCCGATATCAAAAAAAACATAAGGGGTAACACTGGTCGTTTTTTATATCAAGTAAAACATAAGGGGTAACACTGTCGTTTTTTTTATCAATCAAAACATAAGGGGTAACACTGTCATTTTTTATTGCCCGATATCAAATAAAACATAAGGGGTAACACTGTCGTTTTTTTTTGCCAGTCATCAAATAAAACGTAAGGGGTAACACTGTCGTTTTTTTATTGCCCGATATCACAAAAAAAACATAAGGGGTAACACTGTCGTGTTTTTATCTTACAAAATGTAAGGGGTAACACTGGCCTTTTTTTTTTTGCCCGATATCAAATAAAACATAAAGGGGTAACACTGTTGTTTTTTTATTGCCCGTCATCAAATAAAACGTAAGGGGTAACACTGTCGTTTTTTATTGCCCCGATATAAAAAAAAACATAGGGGGTACACTTGTCGTTTTTATCTTACAAAATGTAAGAGGGTAACACTGTCTTTTTTTTTTGCCCGATATATATCAAATAAAACAATAACGGGTAACAATGTTTGTTTTTTATTGCCCCGTCATCAAATAAAACATAAGGGGTAACACTGTCGTTTTTTATTGCTGCCGTCATCACAAATAAAACATAAGGGGTAACACTGTCGTTTTTTTATATCAAATCAAACAAAGGGGTAACAATGGTGTGTTTTTTTAATGCGCATCAACAAAATAAAACTGTAAGGGGTTAACACTGTCATTGTATGAGCCATTTCTGTGTATTGTGTGTCGTCTGTATGAGGCCGCAGTAGGCAGATACCTCATGCAGTGCCCAGGTAGGGGGCGGTTACATAGGTGAGAACTAGTGGTTCCGGGTTCAGGTGTTGCTAGTCGGAAGAGACAAAGTTTTCGACCGCCTCTGCTCCGCCACGCTACAGCAGGCAAGTCTGTCTGTGAATGGTGCATTATGGACTTTGTGTTCACACTGAATAATGGTGATTGTTGCATTCGTTATGGTGAGAAAAAATAAAGAAGCATCGCAAAAGTAACCAACCAGGAAGTCGTTCTGTCTCCTTCAGTGGCGGAGCAAAAAGCGTCAAATCAAGTTAACCCGTTCTAGCCAGCCCCATGCAGTAGCTTTAAGCTTTAGGGTTTAGCCTCTACAGTTCATTTTTTAATTGCCCGATATCAAAAAAAAACATAAGGTGTAACACTCATTTTATATAGCCCGTCATCAAATAAAACATAAGGGGTAACACTGTCGTTTTTTATCAAATAAACATAAGGGGTAACACTGTGGTTTTTTATTGCCCGTCATCAAATAAAACATAAGGGGTAACACCTCTGTTGTTTTTTATTGCAGTCATCCCAAATAAAACGTATGGGGTAAACACGTGTCGTTTTATCAAAAGCAAAACCTTAGGGAGTAACAAGTCGTTTTTTATTGCCCGATATCAAATAAAACATAAGGGGTAACACTCATTTTTTATTGCCCGATATAAAAAAAAAACATAAGGTGTAAACAACTGTCATTTACTATTGCCCGTCATCAAATAAAAACATAAGCGTGAACACTGTCGTCTTTATCAAATAAACATAAGGGGTAACACTGTAGTTTTTTATTGCCCGTCCATCAAATAAAAACATAAGGGTATCACTGTCGCCTTTTATCAAGTAAAACATAAGGGGTAACACTGTCGTTTTTTATCAATCAAAAAATAAAGGGGTAACACTGTCCATTTTTTATTGCCCGATATCAAATAAAACATAAGGGGTAACACTGTCATTTTTTATTGGCCCGTCATCAATAAAACGTAAGGGGTAACACTGTCGTTTATTATTGCCTTAATTCGATATCATAAATAATAAGCACATAAGGGGTAACACTGTCGTTTTTATCAAAGTAAAACCATAAGGGGTAACACTGTCGTTTTTTATCAATCAAAACATAAGGGGTAACACTGTCATTTTTTATTGCCCGATATCAAATAAAACATAAGGGGTAACACTGTCGGTTTTTTTTGCAGTCATCAAATAAAACGTATAGGGGTAACACTGTCGTTTTTTATTGCCCGATATCAAAAAAAAACATAAGGGGTAACACTGTCGTTTTTTATCTTACAAAATGTAAGGGGTAACACTGTTTTTTTTTCGATATCAAATAAAAACATAAGGGGTTAACACTGTTGTATTTTTATTGCCCGTCATCAAATAAAACGTAAGGGGTAACACTGTTGGTTTTTTATATGGCCCCGATATACAAAAAAACATAGGGGGTAACACTGTCGTTTTTATCTTACAAAATGTAAGGGTAACACTGTTTTTTTTTATTGTCCGTATATCAAATAAAACGTAAGGGGGTAACATGTTCGTTTTTTATTATCGTCACGAATAACAGTAAGGGGTAACACTGTCGTTTTTTATTGCCGCGTCATCATAAAAAAACATAAGGGTAAGCACTGTTGTTTTTTATTGCACGTCATCAATCAAAACATAAGGGGTAACAGATGTTGGTTTTTATTGCCCGTCAACAAATAAAATAAGGGTAACACTGTCATTGTCATGAACAATGTCTGTGTTGGTTGTGTTGTATTAGAAATTGGGGTTTTAGGCTCAGGATGTAGGCTAGTTACGTTAGGTGACAACTAAGTTGTTGTTCGATTTCAGGCAGTCTGCTAGTGGGAAAGCCGTTGTGTGTCGCTGAGCTACGCCACGCTACCAGCTAGACGTCCTGGTGAATGGTGCATTATGGACTTTGTATCACAGTGATAATGTAAGTGGTGACACTTCGTTATGGTGGAGCCCGTAATCAAAGAAGATCGCAGGAATAACACAGTGTCGTCTGTCTTTTCAATGGACACATAGCGCGTCAATCAGTTAACTTTTTTACAGCCCGATAGTCAGCATTAAACGTAGGTTAGCTGTACAGTCGTTTGTTATTCGATATCAAAATAAAACATAAGGTGTACACACGTCGTTTTATATGGCCACGTTATCAATAAAACATAAGGGGGTAACACTGTCGTTTTTTATCAAACAAACACTAAGGGGTTAACACTTGGCGTTTTTTATCATCAATAAAACATAAGAGGTAACACTGTTGTTTTTTATTAGTCCGTCAACAATAAACGGTATGGGGTAACACTGTCGTTTTTTTATCAAATAAAACATTAGGGGTAACAATGTCGTTTTTTATTGCCCGATATCAAATAAAACATAAGGGGTAACACTGCTCCATTTTTTATCATTATAAAAATCATAAGGTGGTCACACTGTCATTTTATATTGCCCGTCATCGAATATAAACATAAGTCGGTACAGCTGGGTCGTTTTTTATCAAATAAACATAAGGGGTAACACTGTAGTTTTTTAATTTGCCGTCATCAAATAAAACATAAAAGGGGTATCACTGGTCCGCTTTTTATCAAAAGTAAAACCAATAAAGGGGTAACACTGTTCGTTTTTTATCATCAAAAACATAAGGGGTACACTGTCATTTTTTATTGCCGCCGATCCATCAATAAACATAAGGGGTAACACTGTCATTTTTTAATTGCCGTCATACAAAATAAAACGTAAGGGGTTAACCTGTCGTTTATTTATTGCCGCGATATCAAAAAAAACATAAGGGGTAACACTCGTCGTTTCTTTATCAAGTAAAAACATAAGGTAACACTGTCGTTTCTTTATCAATCAAAACATAAGGGGTAACACTGTCATTTTTTATTGGCCGCGATATCAAATAAAACATAAGGGTAACACTGTCGTTTTTTTTTGCCCAGTCATCAAATAAAACGTAAGGGGTAACATGTCGGTTTTTTAATTGCCCGATATCAAAAAAGACATAAGGGGTAACACTGTCGTTTTTTATCTTACAAAATGTACAAGGGTAACAACTGCCAGTTTTTTTTTGCCCGATAGTCAAATAAAAACATAAGGGGTAACACTGTTGTTTTTATTGCCCGTCATCAAAATAAAACGTAAGGGTAAACACTGTCCGTTTTTTATTGCCCGATATAAAAAAAACATAGGGGGTAACACCTTGTCGTTTTTTATCTTACAAAATGTAAGGGGTAACACTGTCTTTTTTTTTTGGCCCGATATCAATAAAACATAAGGGGTAACACTGTTGTTTTTTTTATTGCCCCCGTCATCAAAATTAAACATAAGGGGTAACACTGTTTGGTTTTTGTATGCCCGTCATAGATAAAACGTAAGGGATAACACTGGTTGTTTTCTTATCAAATAAACATAAGGGGTAAACACTGTTGTTTTTTATATGCCCATCAACAAATAAACGTAAGGGGTAACACTGTAGATGTTTTATTGCCCGATATCAAAAAAAAACATCAGTGTAAGTACTGTCGTTTTATAGTTGCCCGTCATCAAATAAAACATAAAGGGTAACACTGTCGTTTTTGTATCAATAAATAGACAGTAAGTGGTAACACTATCAATTTTTTTTATTGCCTGATATTCAAAAATTAAAACATAAGGGGTAACACTGTGTGTATGTTTAATTGGCCGCGTCATCAGATAACGTAAGGGGTAAGATGTGCGTTTTTTTATCAAGACAAAACGTTATAGGGTAACACTGTCGTTTTGTTTATTGCCCGATATCAAATAAAACATAAGGGGTAACACTGTCGTTTTTTATTGCCCTTCATCAAATAAAACATGAGGGGTAACACTGTCGTTTTTTTTTGGTCCGCGAATATGCAAATAAAACAGTAAGGGGTAACTGTTGGTTTTTATGGCGCCATCATGATCGGTAGGTGCGAGCTGTTCTGTTCCTCCTGGTTTTTTAAAATAAGAAGAAACGTAAGGGTAAAAATGTTGTTTTTATAAAATAAATACATGGGATTGTAGCTCAGGACGTGAGCAGTTTGTCACCTAATTAATAGGGTTGCTATGTTCGATCTCCCAGCATCCATGCCTAGCTGAGGGATTTGTTTGTCCCTGACATGACAGCTTAACCCTAACTACCCTGAACCTTACTGTTGTCTTTTATCAAATAAAACGTAATGGGTTAACACTGTCGTTTTTATCTGTCTTTTTTTCATTGGCCACATCAAAAAAATACATAAGGTGTAACACTGTCGTTTTTTATCAATAAAAACATAAGGGGTAACATCTGTCATTTTTTATTACCCGATATCACAAAAAAGAACATAAGGGGTACACTCGTCGATTTTATTGCCCCGTCATCAAAATAAAACATAAGGGGTAACACTGGTTGTTTTTTATTGCCCGAACATCAAATAAAACGTAAGGGGTAACACTGTCGTTTTTTACTCGAATTAGAAATTGGGTTTTAGCTCAGGACTGTAGAGGCAGTTTGTTTACCTACAATAGGTTGCTATTTGCCCGACATCAAAAAGAAAACATAAAGGGGGTAACTGTCGTTTTTTATCAAATAAAACAATAAGGGGTAACACTGTCAGTTTTTATTAAACAAAACGTAAGGGGTAACACTGTCGTTTTTATGCCCGTCATCAAAATAAAACGTAAGGGTAAGACTGTCGTTTTTTATCAAAATAAAACATAAGGGGTAAACAACTGTTGTATTTTTATTGGGCCCGTCATCATTAAAACATAAGGGGTAACACTGTTTGTTTTTTTAATGGCAGATATCAAAAAACATTAAGGGGTAAACCCTGTCGTTTTTTATGCCCATATAAAACATAAGGGTAACACTGTCATTTTTATTGCCCGATATCAAAATAAAACGTAAGGGGTAACACTGTCGTTTTATATGCCCGATATCAAATAAAACATAAAGAATAACACTGTCGTTTTTATCAATGCAAATACATAAGGCGGTTAACAACTAACATTTTTCTTCTTGCGCCCCGATATCAACATAAAACGTAAGGGTTACCACTGTTGTTTTTTATTGTCCGTCAAAAATAAACGCTAAGGGGTAACACTGTTGTTTTTATATTGCCCCGATTAATCAAAAAAACATATAGGGGACACTGGTCGTTTTTTATCAAATAAAACATAAGGGTAACATGTTGTTTTTTTATTGTCCGTCAACCCAATAAAACGTATAGGGGTACACTGTCGTTTTTTATCAACAAAACATAAAGGGGTAACACTGTCCATTTTTTATTGCCCGATATCAATAAAAAAAAAAACGATAAGGGGTCAAACACTGTTGTTTTTTTATTGCCCGTCATGACAATAAACATAAGGGGTAACACTGTTGTTTTTTGTATTGCCCGTCATCAAAAATAAAACGGTAAGGGATACACCTGTCGTTTTTTTATTGAATTAAGAAATTGGGTTTTAGCTCAGGATGTAGGGCAGTTGTTTACCTAACCAATAGGTTGTCTTGTTCGATCAGCTCTGCCGAGGTGTAACCATTTGTGTGTCCTGAGTAATGAAAACTTAACTACTACCCTGGACAAAAATTTTGATTTTATCAAGGTCAAACGTAAAGGGGTAACACTGTCGCTTTTTATGGCCCGTCATGCAATAAAACGTAAGGGGTAACAACTGTCGTTTTTTTACTCAAATAAAACATAAGGGGTAACACGTCCCCAATTTTTATTGCCCGATATCAAAATAAAACGTAAGGGGTACCTGTCGTTTTTTATCAAATAAAACTAAGGGTAACACTTGTCGTTTAATATTGCCCATATCAAATAAAACATAAGGGGTAACACTGGCGTTTTTTATCAAACAAAACGTAAGGGTTAACACTGGCGTTTTTTATCAATAACCCATAAGAGGTAACACTGTTGGTTTTCTTATTGTCCGCTTCAACAAATAAAAACGTAAGGGGTAACACTGTCGTTTTTTTATCAAATAAAACATAAGGGGTAACACTGGTCAATTTTTAATTGCCGCGATAT
>OLKM01000505.1:0-12722 GCA_900291075.1 Melanogrammus aeglefinus | reverse complement strand
TTTCCCATGATGGGTATGAACTGTATTCTGTACATGATTTCATGTTTGTGAAAAGTGGTTCACAATGCTAGTCTCTTCTTGTCTTTCCCCAGGGGTGTCTCTGGGTATTGAAGTCCATCAGACACCCTCAGAACTCATCAGGAAACCTGGGGACAGTACAGAGTTGTTCTGTATGCACAGGGAAACAGACTACAAAGTGATGCTGTGGTACTAGTAGTCTGATGGACAGAGACCTCTGATCGGACACGTGAATTACAAAACCTCCAACGTAGAAAGTGTGTTTATAGAGGACTTTACACTGTCGGGGGATCTCAGTGGGGAGACAGTCATGAACAGCTCTCTTCTGGTTCGCCTGTATTACTGTGCTGCTAGATTAGCACGTCAACCCACACCCACCGCTATTCTTCACAAACACAACAGTGTGTTGTTCTTATCAGCGGCGGTTTGGAATGAAAAGCTCAACTAAGTGGTCTCCCGGCCACCTGCGTTGGAGGTCGAGGACGATTTTTGATTCGTTGTTGTTTTCGACCAATCATGTGCTGTATTTCCTTCCAGTGCAATTTTGCTGCTCATCAAAACTCTCTCAACCCATGATGGGTCCTCAAACCATTTGCAAACCATTCAAAAAGGTCACATAACACAATAAGAAGCTAATACAAACATACCAAGCACTTGGGGGTGTTCTTTAGTTGTTTTGTGTTCGAGTCCGAACAAATGTCACCACCATCAGTGCTGTACGTGTCATGATCCGCCCCTGGTTTTCTCATTCACCTGCCTGCCACCCTGATCACTCCCAGTTAACCCAACCACCTTCACCTGTGTTTCCCCTATATCAGTTCTTCCCTCCCAAACATTCCCTGCCAGATTGTCTCTTGTGTTTCACACTGCTTTCCCGCGATTCAGATCCTGACCTACCACCGATCCTGCCTGCCTCTCTGATCCTGCCTGTCTGACTCTCCTGCCGGTTCCTGATCCCCGCTTGTCTGACTATCCTTGCCTGCTCTCCGACCCCCGCCTGTTCTGACTCTCCTGCCGGTTTCCTGATCCCCGCCTGACTGACTATCCTGCCTGCTCTCCGACCGCCTGCCTGTCTGACTCTCCAATGACAGGTACAGTGTTACCCCTTATGTTTTTTTTGATATCGGGCAATAAAAAAACAACAGTGTTACCCCTTATGTTTTTTTTGATATCGGGCAATAAAAAAACAACAGTGTTACCCCTTATGTTTTTTTTGATATCGGGCAATAAAAAAACGACAGTGTTACCCCTTATGTTTTTTTTGATATCGGGCAATAAAAAAACGACATTGTTACCCCTTATGTTTTGATTGATAAAAATTAACAGTTAGGTTCAGGGTCATACTCAGGGACACATAAACACTCAGGTAGTCGGTGCACTTGGGTTCAGCTAAACGCTCACATTACAGTACGGTTAGAAGAGTTGATGGCATCCCCTCCTCACTAACAATTTACATAGGCTCCTCCCACATGGGGATTCCGATATGGTTGTGAGATGGAAATAGGAGCCACTGCCATCAAAATGATGCAAGTTCAAAGGTTATCGCAAGTAGGAAATGTACTTGATAGGGCTCTATTTATAAGATGAGAGTCCAACGCTAGCTAGCATTGAAGGATCACAGTGAGACAACTATGGCGGCAATCACATTGCTTGCTCTAATATTTACGTTTACAGTTGTCTCAGGTAGGGCTACTATCCTTTACTATGGCTACTGGATAGCATAACATTCTACAATGTTATGTTTTCTAATTTTCATCCAAAACTGAAACCAATCTTTATTAATATTAAACAAATATCTTTGTTTGATATTACTGACCTCTCCTGGAACCGTCACCTTATCGTGGTGGAGAGGTTTGCGTGTCCCTGTGAACCTGAGGGCTGTGTTGTCTGGAGCCTAGTGCTCCTGGCAGGGTCTCCCATGGCAGAGTGGTCTCAGGTGAGGGGCCAGACTAAGAATGGTTCACCAAGACTCCATGAATATACGTGAAAGAGGAGGAGAGACCCTGCCCGGAGGAAGCCCGGGGCCCCCGTCTGGAGCCAGCCCCAGACGGAGGGCCCGTTGGCGAGCGCCTGGTGGCCGGGTTTGCCACGGAGCCCGGCCGGGCACAGCCCGAAAAAGCTACGTGGCACCCCCCCCCCTCTTCGTCCTGTGGGCCCACCACCTGCAGGAGGACCCACTGGGGTCGGGTGCGCTGCCACATGGGTGGCAGTGAAAGGCAGGGGTCCCGACGGACCAGACCTGAGCGGCAGAAGCTGGCTCTGGGGACGTGGAACGTCACCTCACTGTGGGGAAAGGAACCGGAGCTTGTGAGGGAGGTGGAGCGCTACCAGTTAGATCTGGTGGGGCTTACCTCTACGCACAGTCTCAGCTCTGGTACTGTACTCCTGGATAGGGGTTGGACTCTATTCTTCTCTGGAGTTGCCAGAGGCATGAGGCGCCGGGCGGGTGTGGGGATACTCATAAATCCCCGGCTGAGCGCCGCGGTGTTGGAGTTTACCCCGGTAGACGAGAGGGTCGCCTCCCTACGCCTAAGGGTGGTGGGGGGGAAAACTCTGACTGTTTGTTTGTGCGTATGCACCGAACAGCAGTTCAGAGTAACTCGGCCCTTCTTGGAGACCCTGAATGGAGTCCTGTATGGGGATCCAGTAGGGGACTCCGTAGTTCTACTGGGAGACTTCAACGCCCATGTGGGCAACGATGGAGACACCTGGAGAGGCGTGGTGGGGAGGAACGGCCTCCCTGATCTAAACCCGAGTGGTCGTTTGTTACTGGACTTCTGTGCTAGTCATGGATCATCTGATCTGAGGCGGCATGTTTTGGACACTCGGGTGAAGAGAGGGGCTGAACTGTCAACCGACCACCATCTGGTGGTGAGTTGGATCAGGGAATGGGGGATGATTCTGGACAGACCTGGTAAGCCCAAACGAGTGGTGCGGGTGAATTGGGAACGTCTGGAGGAGGCCCCTGTCCTAGGGATCTTCAACTCACACCTCCGGCGGAGCTTTTCTAGCATTCCTGTGGAGGTTGGGGGCATTGAGCCGGAGTGTGGCGGTGTTCAAAGCCTCCATTGCTGAAGCTGCGGCGGTGAGTTGTGGCCTCAGGGTCTTAGGTTCCTCAAGGGGCGGTAACCTCGGGACACCGTGGGTGGACACCGGTGGTCAGGGAAGCCCGTCCGACTGAAGAAGGAGGCCTTTCGGGATATGTTATTCCCGGAGGACTCCTGACGCAGTTGCAGGGTACCGACAGGCTCGAAGGGCTGCAGCCCGCTGCCGTGTCGGAGGCTAAGCAGCGGGTGTGGGAGAAGTTTGGAGAGGCCATGGAGAAGGACTTTCGGTCGGGCACCAAAGTGTTTCTGGAAGACCATCCGTCACCTCAGGAAAGGGGAAACGGGGAACCATCCAAGCTGTGTACAGTAAGGATGGGACTCTCGTTGACCTCAACTGAGTGAGGAGGTAGTCGGACGGTGGAAGGAACACTTTGAGGAACTCTCAATCGACTAACATGCGCCTCTTATGATGGAGAGAGCTCGAGGTTTGATGGTGGTTCATCGTCAATTTCCCTGGTGGAGGTCACTGAGGTTAGTTAAAGAACTCCGCAGTGGCAAAGCGCCAGGGATTGATGAGATTCAGCCAGAAATGCTCAAAAGCGCTCTGGGTGTTGAGGGGCTGTCATGGTTGACAGCGCTTTCAACCTTGGCATGGGAGTCGGGTGGAAGTGCCAAAGGAGTGGCAAACTGGGGTGGTGGTCCCCCTGTTCAAAAAGGGGGACCAGAGAGTGTGCTCCAATTACCGGGGTATCACACTTCTCAGCCTCCCTGGTAAAGTCTACTCCAAGGTGCTGGAAAGGAGCGTTCGGCCGATCGTCGAACCTCAGATTGAAGAGGAACAATGCGGTTTTCGCCCCGGACGTGGAACTACGGACCAGCTCTTCACTCTCGCCAGGGATCCTTGGAGGGGGCCTGGGAGTATTGCCCATCCGGTCTACATGTGTTTTGTGGATCTGGAGAAGGCATATGACCGGTGTCCCCCGGGAAGAACTGTGGGAGGTGCTGCGGGGGTATGGGGTGGGGGGGTCTCTCTCAGGCCATCCAATCCTTGTACTCCCAAAGCGAGAAGCTGTTTCCGGGTTCTCGGCAGTCAGTCAGTCTCGTTCCCGGTGGTTGTTGGCTTCTCGCCAGGGCTGTGCCTGTGTCCACCAATCCTGTTTGTGATATTCCATGGACAGGATATCGAGCCGCAGTCGTGGTGTGGAGGAGGGCTTGCAGTTCGGTGGTCTCTGAGGATCTCGTCACTGCTCTTTGACAGATGAGTGTGTGTCCTGATAGCATCAATCGCCTGTGGACCTTCAGCACTCACTGGATCGGGATGGTGCCGTCGAGTGTAGAAGCGGCTTGGATGAGGATCACGCACCTCTAAATCTGAGGCCATGACTCTCATAGCAGGAAACCGGTGGTTCGCCTACTCCGGGTAGGAAATGAGTCCTTTAGCCAGTGTGAGCGAGATTTCACAGTACCTGGGGGTCTTGTTCGCGAGTGAGGGAACGATGGGTGCGTGAGATTGGCCGGAGAAATCGTGTCAGGCAGCGGGCGTATATTGCGTTCGCTTCACCGCACCGTTGTGACGAAAAGAGAGCTGAGCCGCAGCAGGCAAAGCTCTCGATCTATCGGTCAATCTTCGGTTCCTATCCTCACCTATGGTCATGAGGGATGGGTGAATGACCGACAGACAAGCACTATGGCGTGTACAAGCGGCCGAGATGAGTTGTTTCTCAGGAGGGTGGCTGGCTTCTCCCCTTAGGGATAGGGTGAGAAGTTCAGTCATCCGTGGAGGAGCTCAGATTAGAGCCGCTGCTCCTTTGCTTAGAAAGGGAGTCAGTTGAGGTGGTTTCGGGCATCTGGTAAGGATGCCCACTGAGCGCCTCCCTTTGGGAGGTGTTTCCAGGCCACGACCAGTGGGGAGGAGACCTCGGGAGAAGATGCATCGGACTAGGTGGAGAGATATATATCTCAACACTGGCCTGGAACGCCTCGGGATTCCCCCCGTCAGAGCTGGTTCAATGTGGCTCGGGAAAGGGAAGTCTGGGGCCCCTGCATTGAGCTGCTGCCCCCGCGACCCGACCCCGGATAAGCGGTTGAAGATGAGATGAGATGATATTACTGAATCTAGGTAAAAAATTCTCCGGTTGGAAAACTGTTTCTAAGATAATTTGATCTTTAGTACTTCTCTTCTCCCTAGGTGCATCCCTTAGTAACCAGGTTCACCAAACTCCACCTGAGATGGTTGTGGCTATTAAGTCAGGAGCAACAGTCACGCTGAACTGCTCCCACACCATTGAGAACTACGATCGAATCTTCTGGTACAAACAGCAACGCAACGATAAACAGCTGGAGTTCCTAGGGTACATATACTCGACCACTGCATATCCCGAAAAGGGAATGGATGTTGAAATGATTGGGAGCGCTGGACAAGACCAAACTGCCAGGATGACGATACAGAACCTCAGCCTGAAGAGCAGCGCTGTGTATTTCTGTGCTGCTAGTATCCACAATGCAGTGTATTAGGGGTTCACCGTACAATAACTCCTCGTCTGATAATTCATCTGATTAACCTCCCTGCACCTGCAGCAACCTCATCTCAACATCAGCTGGATTTTACCTTTCATTTTGAGCCAAAAAATACAACCTTTGGTGCATTACAGGAGACTCTCTATTCTAGAGCAAAGTGACTAAACCCACATGGTTAGGTTACCCATGTAAGATAAACAACATGACATGACACGTTATTAGGGGTGTAAAGGTACACGAAAGTCATGGTTCAGTAGGTACCTCGGTTTTGAAGTCATGGTACGGTACAGGACGGTACAGTTCATAGTTAAGGGGAACATTTTAAAAATTGTCAACAACGGAGAATGGCCGTAGATCAGCAGCAATGAAAACACTAATAGACTTGGTTATGGCATTTGCAGTTCTGAATTCCCAGACAGGGGTTGTTGAAATAATTTCGTGAGCTGGGTTTGCAGAGCTCCTTTTTATTCACAGCAACGGTGATAGTAACACCCGGAGGGTGCCTTTTCAAACGCTACGCATGTTAAAGGGCTGTACGTAGACACGGAGAACCTGTCGGAGACCCTCTCCGTAGCTTACGTGCGCATCCAATACTTTTTGCCTATCCGTCAACGCAACGGAGACGGCAAGGGCTGTGATTGGTCCGCTAACAAAATAATTTCCGGAAGCACTTCTCCTGTTTGACTTTGCACCTTATTTACTTTGTACATTGTTTAATTTGCACATTAAGGACAAATAAAAGACCAAATAGGATTTGAAAAGCTTTGGAAGTTTATTTAAAACACGATTTTTTATTCATCGTTGTTTTCGAGCAATCATGTGCTGTATTTCTTTCCAGTGCAATCTTGCTTCTCATCAAAACTCTCACAACCCATGATGGGTCCTCAGCTGTAAAGCATTCAAAAAGCTCAAAAAACACGATAAGAAAAGCTAATACAAACCTACCAAACACTTGGGGGTGTTCTTTAGTTGTTTTGAATTTTGAGTCAGAACAAATGTCACCACCATCAGTGCTGTACGGTTAGAAGAGTTGATGGCATCACCTCCTCTCTTCTAACAATTTACATAAAATGGCTCCTCCCACATGGGGGTTCCGATATGGTTTTGAGATGGAAATAGGAGCCACTGCCATCAAAATGATGCAAGTTGAAAGGTTATCGCAAGTAGGAAATGTACTTGATAGGGCTCTGTTTATAAGATGAGAGTCCAACGCTAGCTAGCATTGAAGGATCACAGTGAGACAACTATGTCGGCGATCACATTGCTTGCGCTAATATTTACGTTTACAGTTGTCTCAGGTAGGGCTACTATCCTTCACTATGGCTACTGAAAACATAACATTGTGCAATGTTATGTTTTTAAATTTCTTCTCTTCTCCCCAGGTGCATCCCTTAGCGACCAGGTTCACCAAACTCCGCCTGAGATGGTTGTGGCTATTAAGTCAGGAGCAACGGTCACCCTGAACTGCTCCCACAGCATTGAGAACTACGAAGTAATCCTCTGGTACAAACAGCAACGCAACGATAAACAGCTGAAGCTACTAGGGAATTTATTCACAACAGCAAATACGGAAAAGGGAATCGATGTTGTAATGAGTGGGAGCGCTAACAAAGACCAAACTGCCACGTTAACGATACCAAACATCAGCGTGGAGAGCAGCGCTGTATATTTCTGTGCTGCTAGCTTCCACAGTGCAGCGTATTAGGGGTTCACCGTACAATAACTCCTCGTCTAATAATTCATCTGATTAACCTCCCTGCACCTGCAGATACTGCTTTAGCCTCAGCCGGATCTTCCCTTCATTGCCAAAACCACAACCTTTGGTTTACTATGGGAAATTCTTCAGTCTGCAGCAAAGTGATAATCCCACATGGTTGGGTTATCTGTTTGATATAAACAACCTGACATGACATTTATATCCAAATCAGGATATTATTGACCAAACTACTACCGATAAAGTATTTATCGTAGACTTATGGGGTGTTTGTGTGTTGTTATTGGTGTATTTTCTCACTATAATTTTGTGACCCAGGAGAGCAATGTGCCAATTCCCTCCTTTGTCTCTACTAACACATGGGTACACAAGCCTATCAGTGTCTGGTGACATCACTTCCTGCTCCACCTCACACATCTATTGGCTTCATACACAATGGTTTGCAATACCTTAGCGTGGACTGGACCACTAAGGCCAGAATCAGTTGAAAGGAGACTCCTGTTTATACTTTACTTCACAGGTAATAACTAGAATCGATTAAATAATACATTTTTAACCATTATCATATCTGATAATTATCAGATTGATGAAAATTAATAATATATTTAATGTCCTTTAGTAATATTTGTGTAAATTCTGTACAATATTTTATGTTGGAGTATGTTAGTAAAGAGCGGTTAAAATGACCGCTGGGTATTGGAAAATGAAACCTGGGGACAGTGCAGAGTTGTTTTGGATGCACGGGGAAACAGACTACAGAGTGATGCCGTAGTACCAGCAGTCTGCTGGATGGAGAGACCTCAGTCTGATCGGACCAGCCGTGCTGGAAGAGCAGAACAGCAGCAGAGTGAACCTGTTCTGCGAGCATCAAATCCCAAGCTACGACACCATCCTCTGGTACCGGCGTTCGCAAGGACGCAACCAGCTGGATCTTATCGCGTCAGTGTATTCCTCTCTCCTGACTGTCGAGGCTTCCTTTAAAGGCCACTTCACTGTTGAAGGGAATGGAGGGAAGTGGTCTAGACTGGAGCTGCTGAAGCTGAGGAGCCCGGAGGACACAGGAGAGTATTACTGTGCAGCCAGCATGCACTGTGATGAAGAACCTAGGTACGCTGGTACAAAAACCCTCACAAGAGACGGAAAACCCCTGTTTCCTTCCTGCTGACGTGTTGATTGAGCTTGGGGAGGGGAGGAGGAGGGGTTTTCAACCAATCATGCGGTGTACTTCTTCAATGGACGTTTATGGGTCAAAACACTTTACAGCTTTTGGTGTGAACGCACGGTTAGCGTAGACATTTGGATTGCATCACCTCCTCTCTTTAAAACATTTACACAAAATGGCTCCTCCCACATGGAGGTTTCGGTATGGTTGTGAGATGGTAATAGGAGCCACTTCGATCAAAATGATGCATAGGTTATGTATACTCAATATGGGTGTGTTTAAAGGAAGACCGTCAAAAGCTAACTAGCGTGGACTTATCACAACCAAACATGTTGACAATCGCCTACCTCGTGCTACTGATAACATTAAACGATGTCTCAGGTACTGTCCTTACATTTTGTCTGACTTTTCTTTATTGTTGTACATTATACGATTATGTCTGAGTTTTGTCCCAAAACTAAAACTGATCTTCCGGGGTTAACAACCACATTTCATTATGTTACTGACTGGTTCCAATGCCCAGGTCACAATTACCCTAGTTGTAAAAGTGTATTGTTGGTAATCTGATATTTGGTTCTTGATTTCTCTAAAGGTGCATCTCTTAGCGACCAGGTTCACCAAACTCCACCTGAGATGGTTGTGGCCATCGAGTCAGCAGCAACGGTCACGCTGGAATGCTCTCACAGCATTAATTACTACGACCAAATCCTCTGGTACAAACAGCTACACAACGATAAACAGCTGGTGCTCCTAGGATATATATCCAGTACTACTACATTTCCCGAAGCAGGAGTCATAATGAGTGGGAGTGCTGATCAAAACCAAACTGCCAGGTTAACGATACAGAACCTCATCGTGGAGAGCAGCACTGTGTATTTCTGTGCTGCTAGTATCCACAATGCAGCGTATTAGGGGTTCACCGTACAATAACTCCTCGTCTAATAATTCATCTGATTAACCTCCATGCACCTGCAGCAACTGCTTCTTTGGCATCAGCTGGATCTCCCCTTTCATTTAGTGCCAAAAACAAAACCTTTGGTTCACTTTGGGAAATGCTTCAGTCTGACGCCAAGTGACTAAACCCACATGGTTAGCTTGTCTTTGTGATATAAACAACATGATATGACATGATAATATTTATGATCTTTGTCACCAAAATACTGCCAAAACAATATTTTGCCATCAGATTTTGTGTTTGAGTGTGTGAGTTGCCAAATGCCATTCGTGTCTTTCCTCTAGATGGAATAAATGTTAAACAAACAACATTCAAATCAAATGTCCCTTTTCTAAATGAGGAATATAAGAAAATCCATTCATAGAACAAGGTTGGTATATGCATGTTATTTGAATAATGAACGTGCTCAACGAACCCAGAAACTTAGCAGGCTTCTGATCTGATTTCAGTCGGTGAACCACAGATTTCGGTAATGAAAACATTTCCAAGTCTTTACCAACAATCAGAATCATTGGAATATTCTGGATATTAACGATAATTGATGCAAATATAGCCTTTATATTTTGTTACTGCCATTTGCAGACATGGTATATTTCTTGATAGAATATCTCCATAACGGAACAGGCAACAAGGGGTAACTCGCCAGTTGTAGTGCTTGGTTTCGGGCCCAGGCTCTGTGCCGTCTGGAGGTCTGCTATAACATAGTAACATTGCTGGATCAGAGAATAGGTCGGGTTAGGCCTGATACCTGATGCTAATTCCACCAAAACACAACATATTAAGAACTTAACATTAAAACAACTTAACAATAAAACAAATCATATTCTAGGAAGCCTACAGGTAGACTGCAGAAATTGAGGTTGGAAGCCTGAGAGCTGTGTAATCCCAGCTGATTAGCTATTAGCATCTTGTGATCTTTCCATTTCCTATCAGTGAACCTGCAGCATTAGTGAGCTCAGCGCAGACAGGACATTGTAACCCTGGGTACAAGACAGACCGACAGCATGAGAAGACTGCTATTTAACATAATTACCATGAACATCATATGGATTAAAGGTATCGTTCATTCGGCTCACTTATGGTGATTACTCGCCAAAGCAATACCCCTTAGTATGTGAGGTGTTTCTGGGGGTTGGAGGGGAGAAAAAAAGACTTTGAGTGAGTTTTAAATCACATTAGATCAATTCAAAATCGAATGATGGATTTTAGTCTAGGTGAAGGCACCCAAGAATATACAAGATACGTTCTCAACTGGGTTAGCCTTAGCCTTCTATAAATTATTATACTTCTTTAAAACCAAAACAGGGGTTGGTGAGACATAGTTGTCATTGAAGTCTAGCTTCTTCAGTGTGAGGGATAACTTCATGGATCTTCTCATTTGGCAGCGTCCCCACAGCCCCAGGTGGACCAGACCCCAGCAGCCGTGCTGGAAGAGCAGAGCAGCCGTGGAGTGAACTTTTCCTGCGAACATCAAATCCCCAACCATTACACCATCCTCTGGTACCAGCGCTCTCAAGGAAGCAACCAGTTGAAGCTCATAGCCACTGTCTATTACAAGCAGCGGACCATCGAGGCTTCCTTTACAGGCAACTTCTCCGTCGACGGGGATGGAGAGAAGTGGTCTAGACTGGAGCTGCTGAAGCCGAGGAGCCCGGAGGATACGGGAGAGTATTACTGTGCAGCCAGTGTGCACTGTGATGAAGAACCAAAGTACGCTGCTACAAAAACCCTCAGAGTTAACACAAGAGAGGGAAAATCCCCCGTTTCCTTCCTGCTGACTTGTTGAGTGAGCCTTGGGAGGGGAGGAGGAATTTCGACCAATCATACAGTGTATTTCTTCACAGTGAAATGGTTACCGTCTGCTCAACACCCCCCCTCATGATTGGTCCTATACTGCTTACCAATCCGACATTTCACAACACACGATGAGACAAAAAATACAAATACCCAGCACTAGGTGGTGTTCTTTAATTGGTTTGCGTTAAAGTGACAATAAAAAAAGAAAATTTAACAGATCTGGGCTGAAATTTTTAACATTTTGATAGCATTACCTTCTCTCTTCTAAATATTTACACTTAATGTCTCCTCCCACATTTGTCATTTCGGTACGATTGTGAGGTCGAAAAAGGAGACACTGTATTCAAATAATTAAGTTTACGGTTGCCTCAGCTTCTTTCCAACCATTTAGTCAGATTTGTCTTCATTGTTGTACATATTACATTAGGGATTTTCCTCAACAAAACTGAAAGCGATCTTTGTGGGGTTAACAATAACGTTTTTCTGGTTCAACTGGTTCAAGTCTCTCTACAAAAAATATCACCATCATACATTTACATTTAGCAGACACTTTTATCCAAAGCGACTTACAATAAGTACATTCATCAGTCAACATTGCTGTCGGTACAGTAAAGATGTTCACAAACCAAGTGCAAGATGCGCAGAACTGGCAATCACTTAGGTGTTAAGCCCTTCTTCACTGTTTTAAGGCAGGGATAGCTTGCGCTAATGCAGAATGCTACACAATTAAGTACTATGAAAGTAAATACTACATTACAGTAAGTTGGTACATAAGTGGGTAAATGAAGTGCCAGAACGTACAACATAAAATAGTGGGAGGAGGGGACAGGATGGCTATGCAGAGTCGGTAGGTGAACATCAATGCTGTACGGTTAGACATTTTGATGGCATCAGTTCCTCTCTTCTGAACATTTACACAAAATGGCTCCTTTCCCACATGGTGTTCCGGTATATACGGATTAGCGAGATGGAAATAAGGGCCCACTCTCCATCAATAACGATCGCACAGCTTCTGTAGAAAGGTCTATATCGACACGTAGTGAAACTGATACAAAATTTAGGGTATCTGTTTACATTCAGGAAAGCCACGTCACAACCGACTAACTAGCATCGACTGATCACGAGACAAATATGTTGACAATCACATTCCTCGCTCTAATAATTATTACATTTACATTCGCCTCAGGTAATTTCCGTAAATGTCATCTTATTTGGCTTCATTGTTGGACATTCCACCAATGTATACATTTCGTAGACTAGTTTCCACAACTAAAGCTGAATCTCTCACATCTGCGATTACTAATGCAACTAGGTTCCAGTATCCACCGTCTTCAATTTGCCTCTTTGTGTTATCTTCATTGTTCCTCCATAGGCGTGTCATCAAATTACGACAACGGAGCTTCACCAACTCCAAAAGATTGGTTCGGCGGACGCAATCGAGTCGAAATGCCGTCGCGCTTGGACTTGCCTCTCACAGCATTAAGAACAACTACAGCAAAAATCCTGGTACAA
>OLKM01000504.1:207433-291369 GCA_900291075.1 Melanogrammus aeglefinus | reverse complement strand
GTGAATGGGGTGTATTGGTGACCGTCACTGAGTAGAGTGTCATTGATTACCTGAGAAGATATGTTTCTCTTGGATGGCAGAATAAGATATGTATTCTGATGAACGCTATTCGAGCAACGACATGTAATTTGATGAGGTGTATTCACTAATGGATTAGAGTGTGATAGATGTTTGATCGATGTTATTCATATAGATGATTGGATGTATTGATAAGATAAGATGAATGTCTTCATTATGATTGGATTATGGATTGATATAGTGATAATTATGTTATTGATTAGTTTCAAATCTATGTCTGATAAGATGTGTTAATATATGTTAGATAGAATGCATTGACTATGTAACGTTGATACTGTTATTGGATGTTTGGAAATCATGTGAAGCTCCAACAAGGTGAGCTTGGGCACCCTGCCAAGCTGCTGCTGCCACAGTCCAACGGGGAGATGGTGTCCATCGGCTGGAGAACGGGGAGTGTCACCTGCTGTATGGTTAGACTCCCTCAGCGTTTTCCCTGGGGGGGCCCGATAAGAAGAGAGACCGCAGCGCCTCCATCAGGACATACGGTCGAGCGACTCCAGAAACTAAACCAACACGACCGCCACTGCAACTAACCCAACAGTAGACGCGCTCGCCTAACTAACTCCAACACCTAATTAACCCAACACTAGACTCCCCATAACTACCCCTCATCACATACGCCAATCCGACCACAACTCAGGCCTTGAAAGATCGACAGGCGAGCTCCATCCGAGGAGTATACGGGCTACCCGCCACTAACTAACCCTCATTAACTTTGATAGTTGTGTGGTTCCTCTCATGTTCTGAAGGTGTGGTCGTTTCCTCTCAGTTCTGATAGTTGTGTCGGTCCTCTCTGTTCGTGATCGTTGTGGTCGGTTTCCTCTCTGGTTCTGAATAGGTGTGTTTGGTTCTCTCAGGCTTTCTGAATCGTTGTGTCGATCTCCTGGTTCTTGATAGATGTGTTGGTTCTTCTCCGGTTATGTTAGCCTTGAGTTGGTCCTGATAGGTGGTGTTGGTTCTGATACGTTGTTCGTTCTCCTAAGGTTCAGCCCAGACAACCGTCTGCTCGGGGCTGGCTCGCAGGAGTATAGCTCCTGTGCTTCTACACCTGACTCTCTGGCCCGTCACTCAACCGCATCAGGATGACTGCAAGGACATACCTCGGCTTTTTCGCTCCAATGGACTTCTCTGGCCGAACAGCAAACCATCAGAGTTGTAAATACAACATACGATCCTTCAACACATCCTGTCGTGTCATATAAAAAGACACTGTGTGTAAATATAAAACTCTCACATCGTCTGGCAAGTATAAAATCACACATCTCGTCGTCCACTGTCTTTAAATAAAACCACACATCCTCCAGGGGCCTTTAAATATGAAACACACATCCTCACACGTCTGTAAAAATATCAACAAACGTCTACACTATTTCATCTGTAATTAAACCATTACGTCTCACATCTGGCGGTCTCCCGTCTGTAATCTAAAAACACATTCTCACACGGTGTTCTAAGAAAAACGTCTAACCGCATCTGTTTATATGAACGACACGTCCAACACCGTCCTCATACGACTGTTAATATAAACACATGGTCCTTACAACTGGTTGTTAATCTAGCACACGTAAATGTACCATGTGTGTTCTGCAGGTGTCGCAGCAGCACCTACGGGCGGCGGTTGCATTCAGGTGCCTCTGGGAAAGTGGAAACGGAGCTCAGCGGTGTCGAACAGGATCACTGGCCACCTGGACCAGGTATGGAACACCTGGCTGTTGAGGTGACAATTATAACACCAGTGTGATGGTTGATAGTTCTTACAAAGCCGTTTGAAATCGGCCTCTTCTTGAACATCACAGTGGGATCGTGTCAACCCTAGATGTGGCTGGAAGTATGAGGGCAAGCTGTTGCTTCCAGTCCACCGGTAGTGCTGGTAACTATGATCTATTCCAGCCACATCTAGGTGGACACCCCAATGTGAGGCAGATTTCAAAAACGCTTGTAAACGGCTAATCACACTACAAACTGTGTTTATAAATATGTACACTTCTAGTGCCTTTCAGGTGGGTTGTTATGATGAGGGTTGGTTTGGATGTTAGTTGGCCTGGTGGTTTAATTTTGGTTGTGTGTTTTTATTTCTTATTTTTTGTTTTTGTTTGTCTCTCAGCGTCCTGGAGACGAGGTACTGGGGTATCTCTGCCCAGAATGCTGAGAAGAAGGCTGATGTTAACTGCGTTCAGCGTGTCCCCACGCTGGTCTCCAATCTGGTGACCTGGCGACGGACTTTCGGACTCATCCAAAACTCTTCGACTTCCTTGTCCGAGAATATTGTGAGAACTCATAAACCTGAATAAAACTCCTGTAGTTCGTCTTAAGTTCCTAGACCACGCAGAAATGATTTAAAAATCTCCTCTCTCCTCTCTCCTCTCTCCTCTCTCTCTCTCTTCTCTCCTCTCCTCTCTTTCTCTTCTTCCTCCTCCTCTTCCTCTTCTTCCTCCTCCTCCTCCTCCTCTTCCTCTCCCTCTCCTCCTCCTCCTCTTCTTCCTCCTCTTCCTCTTCCTCCTCCTCTTCCTCCTCCTCTTCCTCTCCCTCCTCTTCCTCCTCCTCTTCCTCTTCTTCTTCCTCTTCCTCCTCTTCCTCTTCCAGGTGAAACACAAGCGTTATTTCGGACACTCAGCCATGTGATAATGTGCGTTTTCTGGCTGATTGACAAGTATGTGTCAGCGCTGGAGGGCGGGGACTGTTAGGTGGGTCCACACTCTCATCTATCAGGGAGCTCTGAGTGGTGACAAGAATCCATCAGCAAGCGTACTCAGCTTCCTAAAAGAGCATCTAGGCTTTTATAGTCATTAAAATACATAGTTATTGTATATTTATATATATACATATGTATAAATATATATTTATTTGTTATATATGTATGTATATATGTGTAGATATATATTAAATAATATATTTATCTTAAAGAATAATAATATTAATTTCATATATTATAATTAATAACAATTATATTTCTAAAAAAACTAAACATTTTGTGTGTGTGCGTTCGTGTTATTCCAGTTTTATCTCGGTGTGGAGGTGCAGTGAAGGCGCAGGAGGAGGATCGTGGGTATTGGTTGCTGCCTGACCTCTGACCCAAGCATACCAGCCAATAGATGGCAGTGGCTCTGGTCACCGTGGACAACATCACTGGACGACAGCTCCAATGGCCAAACTCTCTGAAGACCATAATATTATTCTATAATGATGATCGAATATGCTATTTCATAATTATTATTATTAATTATTACATATGTGTTGTTGTGGTCTCAGGTATGTTGTGTGAGTATGGAAGGGTCGGAGAGATGATATGTATTAGAACCTAAAATATCTGTCTGTATAGTTCTAGATGTTAGATCATTATCACAGATCTAGATCGGAGATCGAGATTCATGGATCTAGTTCTAGATCATGCGGTCAATTCTACAAGCTTTATCCATATCTACTTTAGATCCTGGATCTATTTCTAGATGTAGCTTCAATGGATCTGTAGTTCTAGTTCTCGATCTGATCATGGATCTAGTTCTAGATCTAGACATGATCATGCGTATCTTGTATAGATCTAGATCATGTTATCTAGTTATATATCTTGATACAGATCATGTATCTAGATTGTAAGATATGATCGAGGATCCAGTTCTAGGTATAGAGATAATTGATCTAGTTCTAGATGTTATAGATTCTCGTTCATTGGATCTAGCTCTAGATATAGATATCCTGTATCTAGTTCTAGTTCTCGATCATGGATCTAATTTTAGATATAGAATAATGTATATATTTCTAGTTCTATATATATATATAATATATTAATATAAATTATATATATATAGTGATATATATATATATGTGATCTAGATGATGTATATATATAGATGTTTACCTCGATCTGTTGGATCATTGTATTTAGGTCTAGAGATGTTCTAAGATCTAGACCATGGAGCTAGTTCCCTATAGATATTAGATAATGTATCTAGATCACTTTTGATCTAGATTCATGTATATCTCAGTTCTAGATCTAGATCATGTATCTAGTTCTAGATCTAGATCAATGTATCTAGTTCTAAGATCTAGATTATCCTGGATGTTTTTCTAAAGCAGAGCTGGGTGATCAGCTCTGACCTCTGTGCTGCCTTATGTCACAACGTTTGGATCAATACTCTCTTGGTCCCTTAGAGTCTTAAATGTGTGACAAGCCACCATGAATTTATGATCTTTGGTATAAGAAAAGTCCAAATTGATCCAACATGAAGGACGCGAAGACCAGGGAGGAGCAAGACTGTACAGGATGAAGTTTGGTTGACATGGCGCGACGTGCCTTCCAAGGAGCTCCTGTCGAACCAATCAGAAGACAGAAGCTCTTGCTGTGGTGCTAGGACACAAGGGGAGGGGCTTCACGGTGTATCACCTTAACAAGCTGCTGATACAACCCTTTGGCAAGGGGAGGGAATCAACCACACTCTTGAACTGTCCTTCGGGCCTCCCTCCGCCAACTACACAGCAGCACAGAGTCTGAATCCGTCCAGGCGTCGCTAGGTTACCAGGTTGCTAGGTTGTGTAAATATGTAAACGTAGGGTTCATTGTTCTCTATTTTAATATTGTTCTGCTGCTGCTGGCCTCAAGAGGAGGCTCTGCCCTCAACCAGCCTGGAGGAACCTGGACTCTAGGAGATTAAGTGTTAAAGGTCACAGGTTTTAGGCAGCAGGGTTAATAAAGGGTCAGGATGTTTAAGGGTCAGATGTTAAGGTAAGCTACTGCCCACCTTCTAACTGGCTGATTGTCACTGAACTCCTGAAGGAGGTTTGGGTTTCCTACACAATAAAAGTTCCTCACTCCTCCCAAGCTGTGTTGAACAGGCAGCTGCGGCCGAGAACCAGACAGTTCTGTGTGTCCATGTTTACAGAGAGGAACAGGCGCATGGTACCGTGGTGTGGTCAAATGTGTTTTTTGATGTTGTTGTTGTTGGTGTGTTGTGCCTGTGGAAGATAAATTAATTTACGGGTTTGGACATGCTGACCTCAATCAACCAGTCCAATAAAAAACTTTTTAAATATGTTTGAAGTCATTTATTCACCTTTTGGGTTTTAAACATAAAATGTCACATCCACATACCTTTCTGTTATTATCTTCAATTTGTATATATACACTAAACACAAATTCTTTCAAGATATATGTGTCTAATATATATTTATAATTAGCTTTAATTTATTTGATCAAATTGTCTCCATGAACGGGCATAAAAACCTGATTTATATTTAACTCCAGTCAGTAATTGTATACAATTAATAACAAAGGGCCCTTTAATAATAAATAAGTGACTGGTGTTAGTCCCCCTCCTATCCGCTAGGCTATCAATATGTATATAATGTCCGCTAGGGGGAAGTTAGAGGCCACCAATATTTAGAAAATTCACTAGGCGTTACCTTTATTCATACTATCCGCTAGGGCGGGGAAATATTTTTTAATGGCCACGAGGGGTCGCTAGAGGGGTCGCCCTGCAATAATGATGTATTAGAGCAAGAAAGTGTCATGGCGCCGCCCTGTCACAAGTTTATTCATCCGACTGTTTTGCTTCGAAATGAAGAGAAATAAATACATTTGATTGAAGGTGAGATATTAAACATGAAATGGATGAGTGGATTCACACAACCGTGCTTAATGTCAATGTTTGTAAGAGCGTTAGAGGTTCCTCTCTGGATTCACTGCAACCTTCTAGTAGCTAGTTACAAGTATTATAATATATAACAACATGAATGAACCACAACCACCCGGTCCGACAGAGCCATGTGGGCCGTGGGTTCACCCTGCTGATGAGACTCGTCCTGTTTTTGTGAATTATAATACTGATGACACAAGATGAAGTCTTCTGATTCCTTCTCTGGTTGTGATATTATATATCTGTGTCTATGTCAAGGCTAGTGTTTCATTTATGTTGTTTGTGTGATTTCAGGTGTGTGTGTGCGAGTGAGTCAGGTGTGTGAGTGTGTGTGTGGGTGGGTGTGAGTGCAGGTATGTGGGGGGTCGTGAGGAGCACCCGGCTCCGGACCCCATCCTCCCTGCTGCACGGCTCCTGTTCCTCCTCTCCTCTCTCCTCCTCTCCTCTCTCCTCTCTCCTCTCTCCTCCTCTCCTGCCAGCCAATCAGACAGCTCGCTGCCAAACAGGTAGATCACACACACACTGTGTGTGTGTGTGTGTGTGTGTGTGTGTGTGTGTGTGTGTGTGTGTGTGTGTGTGTGTGTGTCTCTGTGTGTTTGTGCATGAGTGTGCAGGCAACGTAACATTACCAATAACATGCCATCACATACCAATCCTTAATAACATGCTTCCACACACCTGCTGCAATATGAACTGCCAACCTACTACATAGTTACTGTATGTAATTAAATGATTCACGTTAACATAAGGATGATAACACAGGATTATTAAACTAATGCTAACGTGATTTGAAATGATTCATGTAGACGTATGCATAATAACGCGTGATTATTGAAATATACTGATGTGGGCTGAGATCATTCATGAGAACATAAGGATAATAACACATGATTGCCAAACTTATACTAACATGGGTTTAAATGATGTGCAATGTAAACATAAAGGACAACAGCGGAGACATGACAAGGGGCTCCAGTGTCACTTACTGAGGTCATGTGCTTCCAGGTGAAGGGTCAGAAGAAGAAGAGTCATTCAGAAAGGTCAAGGTCAATGCTGACAACACAGGAAGTGGAGATCAGGAAGAGGATGACCGTAGCGGAACTTGCTCGGGCCATGAACCAAAGATCCTGGTAAGACCTCATGACCTCCCAGGCCACCAATTAATTAGAATCTACAACATCTGACACATCCTAATACCCCCTCAGTGGAGGTATATATTAAAATAAGGTGTGTGTGAGTGTTGTGGGGTATATATTAATAAGGTGTGTGTGGGATATATTTAATGTGTGTTGTGGAGGGGATAGTATTTAATTGACGTGTGTGTGTGCATTTTCTATTGTGTGTGTTATATTTTAGAATGTGTGTGAGTGTGTATTTTAGAATGTGTGTGTATATTTTATAATGTGTGTGTGTGTATATTTTATAATGTGTGTGTGTGTGTATATTTTATAATGTGTGTGTGTGTGTGTGTGTGTGTGTGTGTGTGTGTGTGTGTGTGTGTGTGTGTGTGTGTGTGTGTGTGTGTGTGTGTGTGTAGACCATGTGTTTGAGGCGCTCCTCAACACCCCGGCGGAGTCACAGACTCTGGAGGAGGAGGAGGTGCTGGAGGAGCGCTGGATCAAGGAGGTGGTGACGCGCTCCGGGATGAAGTACCGCTGGGCGCGCCTGGCCCAGGAGAAAGAGCGGGAAAACAGGGACGCCAACCGGAGGTATGGTTACCATGGCAATGCACAGAGAAGGGTTTTGCATCAGTTTCTTGTGTATCTGTACGTGATGTATCTCTAGATGTTGTATCTCTATGTGTCCACGGTACTCTGTCATGTTCTAGGCGTTGTATGTCTATGTGTTATTGCTCATGTTCTAGGCGTTGTATGTCTATGTGTCCAGGGTGTCAGGTCATGTTCTAGTGGTTGTATCTCTATGTGTTCTGGCTCATGTTCTAGGTATTGTATCTCTATTTGGTCGTGCTCATGTTCTAGGTGTTGTATCTCTATGTGTTCTTACTCATGTTCTAGGTGTTGTATCTCTTTGTGTTCGTGCTCATGATCTAGGCGTTGTATCTCTATGTGTCTAGGATGCCATGTCATGTTCTACGGGTTGTATCTCTATGTGTTCGTGCTCATGTTCTAGGTGTTGTAGCTCCATGTGTTCGTGCTCATGTTCTAGGCGTTGTATCTCTATGTGTGCAGGGTTCTGGCCCCAGCCAGTCTGCGGCCGCGCCCCCCCATCGTGACCATCATGGGCCACGTGGACCACGGAAAGACGAGCCTGCTGGACGCTCTGAGGAGGAGTCAGCTGGTGGAGCAGGAGGCTGGGGGCATCACTCAGCACATAGGGGCCTTCCTAGGTAACTACTAACTAGTACTAACTAGTACTATCTAACCAAGAGGCTGGGGGCATCACCCAGCACTAACTGATACTAACTTCTTCTAACTAACGCTGTGTGTGTGTGTGTGTGTTTGTGTGTTTGGTGTGTGTGTGTGTGTGTATAATGATTATTATGTGTGTGTGTAGTGGCGCTCCCGACAGGTGAGCAGATCACCTTCCTGGACACGCCCGGTCACGCTGCCTTCACCTCCATGAGGGCCCGGGGAGCCAACGCCACCGACATCATCATCCTTGTGGTCGCCGCCGACGACGGCGTGATGAACCAAACCGTGGAATCCATTCAACACGCCAAGAATGCCCGAGGTGCATACACACTAGTGTGTTAGACATGTTAAGAACGCACTGTGTGTTTTAAGATGTGTGTGAACGTGTGAGTGTAATGTGTGGCTGTAGCGTGTGAGTGTAGCGTGTGTCTGTAGCATGTGTCTGTAGCATGTGTCTAACGTGTGAGTGTAGCATATGTCTGTCGCGTGTGAGTATAGCGTGTGAGTGTAGCGTGTGAGTGTAGCGTGTGTCTGTAGTGTGTATCTAATGTGTGAGTGTAGCGTGTGAGTGTAGCGTGTGTCTGTAGCGTGTATCTAATGTGTGAGTGTAGCCTGTGTCTGTAGCGTGTGAGTGTAACGTGTGTCTGTAGCGTGTATCTAATGTGTGAGTGTAGCGTGTGTTTGCAACGTGTGTTTGACATGATTGACAGGTGTGTTTGTAGCGTGTGTTTGTAACATGTTTGTAACATGTGTCTAACGCGTGTCTAACGCGTGTCAGTGCCGGTCATCGTGGCGGTGAATAAGTGCGACAAGCCGCAGGCGGAGCCGGAGCGCGTGTCGCGGGAGCTGTTGGAGCACGGCGTGGTGGGGGAGGAGCATGGAGGAGACGTCCAGGTCATCCCCGTCTCCGCCCTGAAGGTCAGCAGCGCCGCGGAAACAAGGCTCCTCCCACTTTCACACTAACCCCTCCCACTGTCAGACTAGCGCCTCCATTTGTTGTACTAGCTCCTCGTGACAGGGGACAGTGTATCGTGACAGGGTGAGTGGGTCATGTCGTGAAAGGGTGAGTGTTTTGGGAGAGGAGTGTCATGTCGTGACGGGATGAGGTCACGACATGACACTACTAACATTCCTAGGTAACTACTAACCAGTACTAACTAACCAGGAGGCAGCACATTCCTAGGTAACTAGGAGTGTGCTAAGTGCTGAGTATGACAGGGTGAGTGTGTCATGTCGTGACAGTGTGAGTGTGTTCAGAGAGGAGTGTCAGATCGTGACAGGGTGATTGTGTCATGTCATGACGTGGTGAGTGTGTTGTGACAGGGTGAGTGTCTCATGTCGTTACAGTGTGAGTGTGTTCAGAGAGGAGTGTCAGGTCGTGACAGGGTGATTTTGTCATGTCGTGACATCGTGAGTGTGTTGTGACAGGGTGAGTGTGCATTTCGTGACAGGGTGAGGTAGTGTTCAGAGGAGCAGTGTCACGCGGTGACATGGTGAGTGTGTTGTGACAGGGTGAGTGTGTTCAGAGAGGAGTGTCACGTGGTGACACGGTGAGTGTCACGTGGTGACAGAGTGAGTGTGTCGTGACAGGGTGACAACCTGATGCTGCTAGCTGAAGCTACGGTGGCGCTGGCGGAGGTCCTGGAGCTGAAGGCGGACCCCGGCGGCCCTGTGGAGGGCGTGGTCATCGAGAGCCGGACCGACCGGGGGAAGGGGTAGGTTACCATGGCAACAGCACACACTTTACAACTGTCTCTGCTTGTGTAGCATATAAACACTTGTTTACGGTGTGTGTCTGTGTGTGTTGCGTGTGTGTGTGTGTGTGTGCAGTGCGGTGGCGTCCGTCATCGTCCAGCAGGGCACTCTGAGGAGGGGGTGTGTGCTGGTGGCGGGGCGGAGCTGGGCCAAGGTGCGCTTCCTGTTTGACGAGCAGGACAAGGCGCTGGAGGAGGCGGGGCCTAGCCGGGCAGTGCAGGTGGTTGGCTGGAAGGACCTCCCCTCCGCGGGGGAGGAGCTCCTGGAGGTGGAGTCTGAGGTGAGAGGTCACTGAACTTGGTTATGCTTGTTATGCTAACTTGCTTATGCTAACTTGGTTATGCTAGTTTGATTATGATAACCTGGTTATGGTAACCTGGTTATGCTAGCTTGGTTATGCTAGCTTGGTTATGGTTACCTGGTTATGATAACCTGGTTATGTAGCTTGGTGATGGTAGCTTGGTTATGCTAGCTTGTTTATGGTAACCTGGTTATGCTAGCTTGGTTATGGTAACCTGGTTATGCTAGCTTGGTTATGGTAACCTGGTTATGCTAGATTGGTTATGGTAACCTGGTTGTGGTAGCTTGGTTATGCTAGCTTGGTTATGGTAACCTGGTTATGGTAGCTTGGTTATGGTAACCTGGTTATGGTAGCTTGGTTATGCTAGCTTGGTTATGGTAACCTGGTTATGGTAGCTTGGTTATGCTAGCTTGGTTATGGTAACCTGGTTATACTAGCTTGGTTATGGTAACCTGGTTATGGTAACCTGGTTATACCAGCTTCCTGTCCAGTCGATGTTTTACCTGAAGGTTCTCCAGGCTCCTCCTCCTCATGCTCCACTTAACTAAATTGAACCAATCATGGTTGATCTGTCAGCAACGGGCGCGGGAGGTGGTGGAGTGGAGGAGCTACGAGGAGGAGCAGGCCCAGCTGAAGGAGGAGCACAAGGTGATCCAGGAGCGGCAGCAGGAGCACCAGGAGCGCTACCAGGAGCAGCGGCAGAGCACGGCCCACCTCAGCTGGCGCCAGAGGAAGGCGGCGCTGTACCGCGCCAACCGCCAGCAGGCCGCCATGAGGCCCAGCGAGAAGACCGAGAAGAACCAGCACTGTCTGCCCCTCATCGTCAAAGGTAGGACCGCCATTAGCTAACCACCTAGAACCTCACCACCTAGTACCTCACCAACTAGTACCCTAACCACCTGGTCCCCTAACCACCTGCAGTACCCTAACCACCTGGTCCCCTAACCACCTGGTCCCCTAACTACCTAGTACCTTACTAGTGTTCTAGGCCTTCTAAACCTTCTGGTACCCTAGAGCGTCCTAAAACATATAGTGTCCTAGGGTGTCCAAAAACATCTAGTGTCCTAGGGCCTCCTAAAACATCTAGTGTCCTAGGGTGTCCTAAAACATCTAGTGTCCTAGAGCCTCCTAAAACATCTAGTGTCCTAGGGCCTCCTAAAACATCTAGTGTCCTAGGGCCTCCTAAAACATCTAGTGTCCTAGGGCCTCCTAAAACATCTAGTGTCCTAGGGCTTCCTAAAACATCTAGTGTCCTTGGGCCTTGTACACCTTCTGGTACCCTAGGGTTGTGAAAACTCAAATTTCATGACATTGCACGTATCATTAGCTGGCGAGGATGTCATGATAAGGCTAAGTATTAATCTGGTCCGAGTTGTAACTGGTCTTGACGACCTCTCACCCCTGACCTCAGGGGACGTGGACGGCTCGGTGGAGGCCATCCTGAGCCTGCTGGAGAGCTACGACGCCCACGACCAGTGTCAGATGGAGCTGGTCCACTTTGGCGTCGGGGAAATCTCAGAGAAAGACGTGAACCTAGCGGAGACCTTCTCAGGTAGGGGCAGCCGTCCACAAGTATGTTTGGACGCACTCCTCCCTAGAGGATGGGGTTGACATGGGGTTACCATGGTGACATGGACCGGTTTGATGTTTGTACAATGAGTTGGCAGAGTCACTTTGAGAAGGAACCCTAGTCCTGTCATGCCTCATTAATACGGCTCCTGATAACGGAGCGCTTACTCCCCGGCCCTCAGGCTCTATCTACGGCTTCAACGTGTCGGCCAGTAAGTCCATCCTGCGCCTGGCGGAGAAGAAGGGCGTCCAGATCCACCTCCACAACATCATCTACAAGCTGATCGACGGCCTGAAGGCGGAGCTGAGCAGCACGCTGCCGGCCCTGCTGTCGCACAACGTCCTCGGTAGCTATGCTATGCTACATAAGCTCTTCACACCCTACACAGGCTAGCTACACATGCTAGATACACTTGCTAGCTACACACCCCACGTAGGCTAGCTAAACTACACCCACTACGCTACATACCCTATGCTAGCCATGCTACGCTACACATGCTAGCCGTGCAAAGTTCTGTTTTTCTACATCTGCCTCACTAGAGACCTCCTTCACATCAGTGCATAGCTCTATCTGGCACACTCGAGATCTTCCTCACACCACTGCAAGATGCATTTCCTCCCCCTGATCCTAGGGCTGTATTTGCCACACTTGAGCCCTTCCTCCCATGTGGTGAACGTGCACTAACGAAGCCCCGCCCATGTGGCGTCCCCAGGAGAGGCGGCGGTTCTGGCCGTGTTCCAGGTCAGCGTGGGGAAGAAGAAGGTTCTGGTGGCCGGCTGTCGGGTCCGCAGCGGGCTGCTGGACCGACGCATGCGGTTCCGTCTGCTGAGGGACCAGGAAACGCTTTGGGAGGGTGAGGACTCGTGCATAGAGGTGGTGTTATAATAAGCAGCATGATTCAGCCCACGACGACGCCAGGGCCCTCACCAAGCGATCCACAGGGGGCAGTCCTAGTCTCAACTAGGCCTCCGACAGGGGCAGGTCTCTTTTTTTACTCTCAAAAGCACAAACACTGAGACATACTTGCAAACACATCAACAGACAACAGGTTTAATAGTAAATGTCGTTTTTTTTAGGTTCGAATGGGTGCATTACGTTTTAGAGCAATCTGTTATTGAAACTGACTCATAGAACTCAGAATAAGATCTCGGCACAAAACCTTTGACATGTTCAGGGTAGTGCTCTCGATGTGCATGGCAGTTTCTACTTCATTCTGAAGTGGACTTGTGGTTGATGTTAGCTAATGAACATATTTTGAATTGGCCATAACTGAGTTTTTTTGGCAATTTAAGTCCCTGCTAAACTTAAAATCAGACACGTCTATAGATCATGTGGACTTAATGTGTGATTTGAGGCAGTGGTTATTTAGAAGAACATGAGATGTTTTCACAAAAGCTTAACTGTACAGAAAACACCTAAGACGGACATTATGGGTCCAAGAGGCAAAAATGCTCAGCTTGCATAAGGCACGTATGTATGTATGTACACCAAGTATCAGAATTGTATATGCATCGGGGTGGCAGAGCTGATTATTTAACTTTAAACTTGACTTATAGCCCCCCCCTATGGGAGAACTGGCACCATACTACTCTCCTAACCCTAAAATAAAGATAATACCTGAACAATAGATATCCAGATACTGTGAATATAAAAATCCTATAAACGTGATTATTGTAATATTAAGCACAGCCCATATTAATATATAATAACAGGTTCCGAGGCTATATTAATATAATGTAATTACACCATAAAACAACACCCTGTATAATAGTATATTGTAACTCCACCACCAGGCTCTCTGACGGCGTTGAAGCACCACAAGGACGACGTGCAGAAGGTGGGGACTGGGGTGGAGTGTGGCCTCTCCCTCGACACCGCCTTGGAGTTCAGCCCTGGGGATGTCATCGTCTGCTACGAGGAGGTCAGCCAACCCCAGGTTATCGCCTGGGACCCGGGCTTCTAGACCCCAGCTCAACCAATGGGACCCGGGCTTCTAGACCCCAGCTCAACCAATGGGACCCCAACTCATCTGATGAATCAAGGCTTCTAGACCCGCTGGGTTAAAGAACCCCAGCCCACCCAGTGGAACCCGGCCTTCAAGACCCCCCAGCGCATCTGATGAGACTTTCTAGACCGGCTAGGTTATGGACGGTCCGTGCGTTGAGAACAAGCAACAGGGCAGAGAAGGCAGCGACAGTCTGGTTCTAGTTAGTGGAGCAAGCCTCCACGCGCCGTCAGAATTAAGAAAGGAAACTTGAGATGGGTTTTGCAGCGTTTAATGTAAATATAAAATGTACATTGAAATAAAGTTGATTGAAGAACATTGACTCATTTAAAAAAATAGTCAGGCGTGGCTGAGGGGGGCCTCACTTCTTGCCTTTAGCGCTGGTCTTGGCCCGCAACAGGGGGTCGATCTGCTCCGGCAGTCAGACCCTTCACCGAGAACAGGCGGCTCGCTCGCTCCTTCAGGGTCCCGCCGCACTTCAGCCCGCGGCTCCGGAGGGCCTCCTTCAGCTGGTCCAGACCCGCAGCCTCCAGGTCCTCTGGGGAGCCCGCAGCGTCCAGGTCCAAGGGCGGGTACACCTGCTGGGGCGGCAGAACCACCATCAGACCGACACCATCACAGCCAGGCAGATGAGTTACTGCTAAAGAGGGCCCAGGGTCTTACCTGTGGTGCGGACTGCGTCGGCTGGGGCTCAGTCGGCTTGGGCTCAGTCGGCTGGGGGTCCTGGTTTATCTGGGTCGTGGGTTCAGGTTCGGGTTGGTCTGAGCCGGTGGAGACCGGTTCAGGTTCCGGTTGATCTGAGCTGGTAGAGACTGGTTCAGGTTCCGGTTGATCTGAGCTGGTAGAGACCGGCTCAGGTTGGTCAGAACCAGCAGACATCTGTTCAGGTTCCGGTTGGTCTGAGCTGGTAGAAACCGCTTCAGGTTTCGGTTTGTCTGAGCTGGTAGAAACCGCTTCACGTTGTTTTGAGCCAGTAGAGACCGGTTCTGCAGAAGTACTACTGGAAGGCACGGCCGCCTTGGGTCTGAGGAAGGTTTAGAGAGTCTACGTTAGGAGGGGGCCAGACCCTCGCGGCCATGTGGGTCCAACACAAGGACCTTGTGGAGAGGACCAGGGTGAACCCAGTTAGACTTCAGATTTTCACGACTGTACCTGGTCTGGTGAGATGGACCGGGTAGCTCCTCTTCTTCATCCTCTTCCTCACTGTCCAGGTCTAGATCTCCAACCCCGCTCCTGAGAACAGAGTCCACATACAACTAGTACCAGCTAAGTCTTTAGCTATTGCTACTACTTCCACTATCTATAAACATCCAATTTATATAAATACAGCTAGTAGCATCTATATCTGCTACTACATCCACTATCTATATATGCACTACTACTCACCAAAGCTATGTCTACGCTAAATCAAACATGAAAAGAATTTGGTTGACTTACCAGAAGCGTTTCTTCTTCTTGGGGACTGAAGCTGGATGCTGCTTGGCCCGTTTAGTGCTAGGTCCCGCTTCCGCACTAACGACCCCAGAGGAGGAGGCCTGCATGCCTGAAACACCAGAAGTAGAGCTAAGACCGTGCCACTACCCAGGCCATGCCCCATTACAGACCACATCCACAACACAGGGTTAGGGTACCAGGGTCCCAGGGTATCTGCAGGTTTCAGCAAGTCAAATTTAGGATCTTTTTAATACCACCTTGAATGAAATTTAAGACCTAAAACACACGAATTTAAGACTTTAAGGCCTTAAATTTAGAAACATGAATTTAAGACTTTAAGGATGCGCGGACACCCTGGGTCAAGGGTTAAGCTTTAGGGTTTAGCTTTAGGGTCCACGGTTAAGTGACCTATAGGGTCCAGGGTTAAGCGATGGGTTTAGCTTTAGAGTGTCGCTTATGGGTCTAGGGTTTAGCTTCAAAAAATGGAAACAAGGCAATAACAAAAAGGTATTCATGAGTGAAGAGAAAGGATCGTCCTTCTGGTCTTGTATGAAGCCTTGGGGGTTTCTAAAATCCGCTGGACTTAGCGGCCCGGTGTACCAACAGGTCCGATTCACCCACCCTTCAGCACAGAGTCCTCAAGGCGCTCCGACAGGTCGTGGCACTGCTGCTGGTAGTCCGGGTCGGTGAAGTGATGTTTGGGCTCACCAGCTTCCTCTGCAGTCGCTCCACCCGTCGCTGGTCCTTCTCCCCCTCTAGCTCCGCCTGCTTCTTCAGCCACTCCGCCATCCTGATAGGGAGAAACCCCTCAGAACGTCACGCTTCACTCTGATGGGATTCAGATAAAGACTAGAGGTTCTTGTTCTCTAATGGCGCATTTCCACCGGAGGGTGTGAAAGTAGTGAAGGTGCGGTTCGGCGCGGCTCAGTTACGGATCGCGTTTCCACCGCCGACAGTACCCTTATGGTGGGGGGGTTAAGCCTGATGGCGATAGCCACGTAAGCATCGTGACCTCATAGCTACCTGACACAGTGTAGCCTGCTAATAAATCCAAGGAAAAAGAAGAACGCGCACAATGAACAAAGATCAACCATGTAGGACGTCCAAGAAGGACGCCAAACTCTTGCGAGTCATTTTCTTCAATAAACGAAGCTTTGTTGTCCAGAAATACCTCGATTCTGTCGACCAATCAATGGACGGCGAGGTGTAGCTCGAACTTGTCGGCACCCTTTCAGACGTCTCAGTGCCCCAACGGAGGAGTACCGGAGACGAGTACAGATCAGTCCTGGGCCACGCCCACTTTTTGCTGTGGAAACGCAACCCGTGCCGCACCTTTGCGAACTGAACCGACTCGCACCCTCCGGTGGAAACACGGAATAAGCACTGCCATGACAAAAGGTGCCTTACTCTTTCTCATGGTTGACGTCTCGGAGGCGGCGCCCGCTCAGATCTCTGCACGCCTCGCGGTTTGTCGTCTTCTCGATTTGAGCTCCCAGAGCACGGAGCATCGAGCCAAACCCTGCAACACATTCACATCCCATGAAGTCCCACATACCACACAGACCCCCCCACACACACACAGTCGAATACCATACAGTTAAACATCCCATACACACAACACAGTCACACACCCATAAAGTCACCCTCCCTGGTGTGCGTTTCTGCGAGTGAGTGCCTCACCTCCTTTCCCACCACATAGCCGGGGCTCCAGGTGGTAGAAAGAGCCCTGCAGGAGCAGCTCTGCCTGCCCGGACACACGCCCGTTGGTCGTGACGTAGAAATCCTCAGTGGGAAGACCCTGAAGTACATGGTACACTTTATTAATCCAGAAGAGTTTCACCCTGAATGAGCAACACCCTGCACCATCAACTAACCAGACAGCCTACTAACTCTTCCCACTCTAGGGAGCGAAGCACTTCGATCCCCTCGCGTCACATCGAAAAACACATTTCAATGAAGACTGAACGGTCAATTTAAGGTTCCAGAAGTTTCGTTACATTTGGCTTCAATAACTTGTAACAGAGCACAAGCTAAATAGCCGTGTATCTACACGACAACAACAACCACATATCTCAAAAGACCTAAACTACCAGCAAAATGCTCGTAGTTTAGGTGTCTTATTGAGACTTTGGTCACGGTGTGCTAAGCTAAACAGCAACACAAAGCTCAGTTCAGCTGGACGCATGTCCTCGTCTTCAGTACGCCGATCAGCAGAATATTATGCTTACATGATCAGTCAGGACGTCCTGAACCAGGTCTCCGACCCTCGAGCCAACGGGTAGAGAAACAACAGAGACATTAGAGAATCTGAGAGCGGAGCTAGAAACAAACAGCTTCCATGTTGTTGATTTCTTCTTCTTCTTCTGTGCTACTGGAGAATCGCCTCTTTCTTCTTCTCTGCTGGAGGACCGCCTCTTCTTCTCTGCTGGAGGACCGCCTCTTCTTCTCTGCTGGAAGATCTACAGACTGTATAAAATATAAACTAGAAACTGATATTAATATGAAGCAGACTGTATACAATACAGGAGAGAACCATTAAAAATACAAGTCGTTTTAAGATACGAGCTAGTTGATAAGTTACACTTCAGCACAAAGTTCACGTGACTTCAATTCCTGAAACTATTGCGCGGTGCCAGCCATCACCACCAGGCGGGCCCAGAGGACTGAGCTTCAGGAAGATGTCGCTCTGCATTGTGGGATACATCAACATGGCGACCTTGTGTAAGGTTGTGAGATCCTCGCGGAATAAAACTATTTTAACATGGTTAAGGCCCAGAGTCCTCCAACCTACCGAATCCACCTGCTACAGCACCGAACCGCCGGGTGGGCCGGACAAAAAAAAGAGCGATGAACCAGCGGCCAGTAAACCAAAAAGCGGTTTCGCTGCGGCGTTTGAGCAGCACACGGACATCCAGCAGAGAGACCAACCCGGCTCCAGCAGGACCAGCTGGACGAGAGATGAGTCTTCCTTCGCCTCGCTGCTCCGGCATTCTCCGCTCATCCAGATGGGTCCAGCCAAGGACAAGGTCGTTGTGGGCAGAATTTTCCATGTCGTGAAGGACGACCTGTACATTGACTTCGGGGGCAAGTTCCACTGCGTCTGCAAGCGCCCAGCGCAGGACCCGGAGCGGTACCTGCGGGGATCCAGAGTCCGACTGAGGCTGCAGGACCTAGAGCTCACATCGCGGTTCTTAGGGGCCGCGACTGACACCACGCTGCTGGAGGCCGACGCTGTTCTGCTTGGACTGATGGACGGGAAGGAGATCAAGTCAAAATAAACTGTAGCCGAGATGGTTCTAGGGGTCCTGGCGGTGGACTCCTAATCAGCTGAGATTATGTGTATTGGAGGTCTGAACAAAGTAGTAGATGTTGGGACATTAAAGTATTTTCTATGTTGCATCTGTTTGTTTTGATTTGCCTCAAAGAGGGACTACGTTATTCATCCGACCCATGGACACATGGATGGAAGATGTCATGCGTTCACAAACTTCATTAACTGAAGAGAATTTACGATCTTAGTTCGCTTTATTAATATTTAAGGTGTGTAGTAAACTATATCAAAGTTTTCCTGGTGAAATTCGTTGGATTATAACATAGTCAAATAATAATCTATTGACAGCTACTACAAAGACCATTCCCAAAAGTCTCCATTATTTAATTTAGTTATTAGTTTAATACTATCCTATCAGTAGCTCCTAAACAGTTCCAAATGTTTTCATGCAGGATTGAAATAGTAATAACTGCATAGTTAAATAACTGCATGTTTTTCAAAGTCCTTCTGATGGTCTAGTCTACTTGAATATATCAGTTCTGTCAGACAGGCAGTATGTGCAGTGTTTATATCTTTCATACATCCAGTAATAGTTGGTTCATGTTTTGATGGGTCTTCTTTGGTCTAGCAGGGCTGTCATCCTATGACAATCCCTGTCGTGAAGACACTGTTATACACACATTGTGATGTAGACTGGAGAGCAGGAGACACAACAAATCAGATGGAATCAGCCAATCAGAACTCGCCATCTAATGTGTTCAGCGAAGAGACATGGTACATGTTATATAGGAATGTTATATTAGATGGAGAAGACTAGTGAAGTTACACAAGGAACAGAGTGAAGAGACATGAGGAACATGTAACATTGGAATGTTATAGAGAACAGCTGCATCATTAGCTCTAATTTAGCTGCATTGTTTGCTCAATTTTTAAAGGTCCCATGGCATGAAGATTTCAGTATATGAGGTTTTCTAACATTACTATGAGTTCCCCTAGCCTGCCTATTGTCCCCAAGCGACTAGAAATGTCGTTAGGTGTAGAACGAGCACTAGGTATCCTGCTCCGCCTTTGAAGAATGAAAGCTCAGATGCTTTGATTTCGAAATTGGCCCCATATGTCGTCATAAGGGGCCAAGTTACCTCCCCTTTCTCTGCCTTTCCTGCCCAGAGAATTTGACCCGCCAATGAGGCAATGAGCTATGACCGTGCAAATGCCGTGTGTGTGTGTGTGTGTGTGTGTGTGTGTGTGTGTGTGTGTGTGTGTGTGTGTGTGTGTGTGTGTGTGTGTGTGTGTGTGTGTGTGTGTGTGTGTGTGTGAATACAAACGTAAGTGTTGTACACTTCTTTGTTATTTGGATAACAGTTCTGCTGTTGGTATCATGGCGCATAACACGTCGGGGTCTCTGGTATTTTCCACAACCAGACTCGTAGTTGGGGTTATCTCAGCCATGGTTGAGAAGGAATTGGGGGTAAGGAACTTTGTCTTTGACTTCCTGAAGTACATGAACGGCAACATGGTGGAGAAAGGGATTGTTGCCCGCGATTATCTCTCGCCGGAGCCCCGCTGCCCTCTGCCCGCTGCAGCGGGGCTCCGGCAATAAATGGACAATCGGGGTCAACAATCGCGGGCAACAATCCTTTTCTCCTCCAAGTCGCGGTTCAGTCTACTTCAGATTGATGTGGAAATGGAGGGTTATCTCAGCCATGGTTGACATGCAATTGGGGGAAAGGAACTTTGGCTTTGACTCCCTGTAGGCTACATGGAGGAGAAAGGGATTGCTGCCCGGAATGCCCGTGATTGTTGACCCTGATGACCCGCTGCCGGCGGGAGACAAACGCGGTCAACAATTAAAAAAATATGAACAAATAAAAGCATCCATAAAGGTGCATGCCATGGGACCTTTAACCTTGATTCATCAGCCAGCCACTAATTGGCCAGACAAGTCTCGCAACCTCATGTTTAATTTCAGGCCGCTCCCGTACAAAAATAAGGTAGCCTACGAAATAGGTCGACCAATCATAGTTAACCATTTATCTAACCATTTATCTAACCTGAGGCGTGGATGTGAGACGGTGGGTTGAGTACCAATATCAGACAGTATTAAACGAACTGAACGGTATATTTTAACTAAAAGAACAGACTGCCCCTAGAGCTAATGTTAAGAAGAAATTTGTTTTTTCGTCGCTCGACGCATACTGCTCAGTGCTTGGTCGGCGCCCGTTGAAAATCGAAAATGAACGGAGAAGTTCCAGACTAATTGCACTTTGCAATTCGGAGAAGCAAGGCTAACTTGGTAGGAATATCTTATGCACCTTGAAGCAGCTTCTGCTGATGCTTCTTGGCAGCTCGATACAATATACAATTTAATGCACAATATCACGAGTATAATGTAATGGGCAAAGGTTTTAAGTTGTTGCTAGGGCCCAAATAATGAACTGGTTGGCCTTCATTATTTGAATTGCATTTAGACCTAGGCCTATTCTGTCGACTCCTCTCGTAACTGCAGTATATTTCCTCGAACCATCTCTGTGTTCCTGCTTCCACCAGGGGGAGCCCGGGATCTATAGAGTACAGCTGTTTAAATACTTTGTTTTTTATTGTTTCTAGTTATGTAAAACAAACACGATATGAGGAAACAACTGAAGGTGTGTGTTTAAAGGGAGATAAGTGCCAATAGGTCCGCTTCAAGAACAACGTTTGACAACATGTCAAAACCGTGCGGGTGAATTCCATTCCATGCTGTATTTCAGGGAGCCTCCTCCCTGTTTAAACAAACGCATACCAGCGGTCTGGGAGCCACGGAATCATGCTCTGACTCATTAAGGCTTCCCTGACACACCCAGCCAGATCAACAGCCTGTCCGTCAGATTAACTCCCAGCCAGATCAACAGCAACCCAGTCAGCTAGCCAGTAGGCTAAGTCAGTCAGTCAGTCAGTCAGTCAGTCAGTCAGTCAGTCAGTCAGAGAGACAGACAGCCATTCGGGTCATTTCTTGGTGAGTCATCATAGCATTCCAGAGCGGCGGTCCAAACATGCAAATACGGGAGCACAAAAACACCCCTTCAATCTGTTAACCCTGAAATCTACTAAGCCTGTAGACTGTTACCTCAGCCAAATTAGTAATAACGTACGATGATAATATTGATGATTGAAGTGCGGGTCAGTTGATTTTGTGTTGAAGTGATCGAGTTAGAGGGAAGGTCTGTTGGCAATAAAATAAGCAGTGGAACGTCGTCTGTATCGGTTTGAGTGCAGTCAAGCTGCATCCAATCAGGGGGGAGTAAACTGTAGCATTTCACCACATTCCCTGAGGGGGAAGCGTCCTCTACCAAACCACACACACACACACACACACACACACACACACACCACACACACCACACACACACACCACACACACACACACACACACACACACACACACACACACACACACACACACACACACACACACACCCTCTCTCACTGGTCTACTTCACTACCACTACGCACAAACAAACTTTTCTAACACACACCTCCACACAGACTAATACATTGCTGCTTGAAAACGACAATGTTCCCACAAAAAAGTTTACTTATTTCATGCAATTGTAATGGTCATCTCTCCAAGGAGAGATGTCTGCTGTGTTGAAGGGTAGACAGACGCACCGACAGACAAGCAGAGAGACAGACTCACATAGCGGGACCTAGAGGGATATCCTATTATATTCTTCTAATAACTGTATACAGGATGAATTTTCATTTTTATTTTATTGTATGTCATTAAGGCTCTCTTTTTGTCGAAATTTGACCCCTTTTGATTTTGAAATATTTCTCAAATTCCATTAGACTTTCAAATCTCATGATAGCTTGCCTTCATGATGGAGTGTGGATGGCGTGACCGACAGACAAGCAGAGAGACAGACTCACATAGCGGGACCTAGAGGGATATCCTATTATATTCTTCTAATAACTGTATACAGGATGAATTTTCATTTTTATTTTATTGTATGTCATTAAGGCTCTCTTTTTGTCGAAATTTGACCCCTTTTGATTTTGAAATATTTCTCAAATTCCATTAGACTTTCAAATCTCATGATAGCTTGCCTTCATGATGGAGTGTGGATGGCGTGAATTTCGCCTCAATCTGACCTTCTTTAAGGTCTTGACTTTTTTTATCCCCATCAATCTATTAGATAGACCTTAGTTTAGTTAGGTCAACTACAGGTTAGTTATGCTTGTGTAACTACCAGTTAGGCACTGACAGGTAAACATAATAACTGGTTAATTAGTGTTACTGAAGGTTTGTGTTACTACAGGTTACATGGGGAGAAACCAAACCTCAGCATGCTGGCGGTATCTACAAGAGCTGACATGGGCCCAAACATCCTGGCATACAGACAGGTTAGGGGTCAGACAGGTAGGAATAGGTAGGATGAATCTCAGCTGAAGTCCTCTGGTGCTGAGTTAAGTCGTTGAGTGAAGCTGAGAACAACCTGCTGTTTTCAACCTGAAAACTCAACAGAGCTCCCTAGAAGACCACAACATGAACAACATGAGCAACATCTGTGGACATGAAGTAGTCCCAGACCGTTTACAACACAGTAAAATCCGCCCACAACAGAGACAGGCCGTGGGCCCAGCCCAGACCGGATTGTCTCTGCTCCGGGCACATTCTGACTCCTAGGACTCAGGAATAGTTGAACTTTGTCCTCGTAGCTGCTTATATTAAATGCTTGCCCTGGTTGCAGCTTTCACTACACAGCAGCAGGAGTTGGTTGGGCTTGAAGTGCCGAGACAGCTTGTACACAACCCAAAGCCTGTCTGGCCTCATGTGGTATGAGACTGTAGCCCATTACCTGGAAGACATTAGGATAGGGGAGAGGACTAACAAACCAACTCCAAAATGCCAGAAACCAGAAATGGTGGAAGGTTGGGCTTGGGGCTAGCAACCCCAACTCGCCAAATCCTACATGCTACAGAAACGTAGGTGAAAAAATCCCAAAGTCTTAGAAAGGAAGACTCTTCAGCATCCCAAGCTAAAGAAAAAATGACGACGCAACTGGAAAACCGCAAGGAGACCGTGCGTCCGGAGCTTCTTCTGACCCCTAGACGACCCAACACAATAGCAACATGGGACATGAGGACCATGTATGCAGGAGGAAAGACAACAGTGATAGCGGAGGAGATGAGGAGGTACAAAATATCTCTCCTTGGTCTGGGTGAAACCAGATGGCTTCAGACAGGGCAGGTCAAGCTGGCGAGCAGAGAGTGTCCATACTGTACTCCAGTGTCCCTCTGCACCACATACAGAGGGAGTAGCATTCATGCTTTCCAAAGAAGCACAGAGGGCCATTATCAGCTGGGAACCCATCAAATCAAGGATCATCACATCCAGATTCCACACTACACAAGAAAATAAACCTCCAGATAGTACAATGCTACGCCCCCACCAACGACGCAGCCAATGAAACCAAGGATAGCTTTTACAACCGACTATACCACATACTCCAGGCCAAGAAAGAAAAGGACATAATAATCCTGATGGGAGACATGAATGGCAAGAGAGGAGGAAACAACAATGGCTACGAACTGGTAATGGGAAGACATGGACTAGGATTTATCAACGAAAATGGAGAAAGATTTGCAGCGGCTTGTGCAGACAACAACTTGGTCATCAGTGGGTCCATTTTCCCACACAAGGACATCCATAAAGCAACTTGGGTTTCTGCTGACCATACCACAGAGAATCAGATTGACCACCTCTGCATTAGCCAAAGGTTTAGGCATTCATTGCTGGATGTCAGAGTAAGGCTGGTTACAGCAAGGATCCAGCTGAAACTGAAACGCATGAAACCCAGACAAGGAAGAGTCAAATTCAATGTACAGCAATTTCAGGATATAGGCACATCTGAACTCTACCAAGTCACATTACACAACCGGTTCTCAGCACTGCTATTACTACAACAGCAGGAAGCAGAAACCCCAAGATCACTGGAGGATACTTGGAAAGGTCTGAAAAGCATTTGGAAAGAGACATGCGAAGAAGTGGTAAGGAAGGAAAACAAAAATCAAATCCTGGCTATCCACCGAAACGATCATGAAAGTGAGCAAGAGATGGGGGAAGAAAGAGGTACTAAACAGAAGTAAAACCAGAGCAACAAAGGCAACAGCACAGAAGGAATATCAAGTTCAAACAAAGAAGGGAAAAAAAGGGTCAGAAGAGACTGAATGAAGTACATTGAGGATCTAGCACAACAGACAGAGGAAGCAGCAGGAAAGAACAACCTCAAGGAACTCTACCTTACAACAAAAAAGCTCACAGGCAAGTTCAAACAAACTCAAGTACACATTAAAAACTCACAGGGAACAACACTCCTCACAACCAATGAATACCAACTAAAGAGGTGGACGGATCACTTTAGAGTACTGCTTAACAGACACCCCTCTCAAATAACAGCAGAGATCCCACCAGCCGCAAACCTGTTGGAGGCCAGGCAAGGCAACTTTATTTATATAGCAATTTTCATACACAAGGCAGACTCAAAGTGGCCTCACATATAAACATTGTCATACAATAAAATAAAATAATATATAAGTAAAAGAAAACATATGCAAAGAAATAAGTAAAATAGAAAGTTAAAAAGGCATTTTAGTATTAAAATAGAAAATAAAGGCAAAGTTAAAAAAGCTTTTTAGAAAGTGCAATGTATTTAAGATTTAGCAGAAAGCTAAAGCAAACATAAAAGTCTTCAGTCTTGTTTTAAAGGTGCTCAGAGTTGGGGCAAGTCTTAAATCCTCAGTTTATTCCAGCTATTTTTTGCATAGTAACTAAATGCTGCTTTCCCATGTTTCATGTTTACTCTGGGGATAATAACAGATTGGTCCAAGACTTCACCAAGACTGAACTCAAGAAGGCCATCAAGGCCCTGAGAGGAGGCAAGGCAGAGGGGTTGGATGAGATACCAGCCGAAGCCCTCAAGGCAGACATCGAAACCTCCACCATCATGCTTCACCATCTCATGCAAATCATCTGGGAGAAAGAAAATGTCCCACCAGATGGAGAGATGGCAACATTATAAAGATGCCAAAGAAAGGGGACCTCAGGGAGTGTAAAAACTACAGAGGAATAATGCTCCTTTCAACACCAGGGAAGGTGCTCCACCGCATTATACTTGAGACGAGAGACTCCAGCAGGCGGTGGATGAGAAACTGAGGGAAAACCAGGCCGGCTTCAGGAACAGTAGATCCTGTGGAGACCAAATAGCCACCCTCAGGATTATCAACAGACCCTGTCATGGGTCTGGGCCCAGCCCAGACCGGATAGTCTCTGCTAGTGCTCCGGGCACATTCTGACTCCTAGGACACAGGAATAGTTTAACTTTGTCCTCGTAGAGGTTAGGCAACCTCCTAATCTATGAACTACCTTCCACAATGCCTCAACACGTTGGCTGTTTAGCTAGTGTGGCAGTAGTGCGGATGATGTTTCCACTGGTTATTGTGCCAGATATGTCGAAGTGTATGTTGGTTTCACGTCACTTTAAAACATTTCCGTACGTGCACGGCGCATTCCATCCTAACGTGCCCAAGCAACTTTTTTTTATTGAGACATTTTATTTACAGGGCGCATCTCATCTTCAGAAATAAAAAAAAACAATACAAAATTAAGAAATTTTGGTTCACAAGTTTATAATTTCGCCAATGTAAATTTACCCCCGAGGTTTAGACATAGACAAATAGTTATTTTAAATTACAATATCTTTTCTATAGACATTGTAGGCTATGCTAGCATAGTCACTTACCGAGCTGTGTGTCTGTGACATAATTATGCTGCATTTTGTATTGTGGATAGCGTTCCACTTTAACTTACCTCAGCAAGAGTGTTGCTGAATATACGTGGAAAAGAACAGTATAAAAGTGAACTGGGAATTTGCGTCTGTGGTAATTCATGAAGCACAACGCAAGATCACATCTGTAACAATAGCATAATTTTATCAAAACCCTTTCGGTGCAATATTGTTCTGTTTATGGGTGGACACAGCTTAAACGCTTTGTTATCAAAGAGTTAACGAACTTTGAAGATACAATAGTTCGTGAATTTTATATTATATTTGTTATCAAAGATTGTATCTACTGATCAGTCGCACCTGAAGGCTACGTTCGCATCAGGCAAGTTTCGGTTGGTTAACATTTTCTGAACGGTCCTGTTCAAATATTGTTAAATATAAATATTGTAAATATTCAGAGTTAATGCTTAAGATATTTCGGGAGATCAAACATTGACAGTATTGGCAGCAAAATACTATAAAACATCAGTTTTGTTTATATCTATTTTAGTGAGCATATGACATAAGGTACATACACAATTGAGCTGAACGTTTGACGCTGAACACCTTTCCTCAAGTCTCGCTGTTCTCTTAACGGAGAGTATCTAGCGCGCAAAGTTCTTATCCGATGAACCGGGTGGTGTTGAACCGGGTGGTGTTGAACTGGACGGAGATGGCCCAGGTAGAGAGGAACCGGCTGGGGTGGAGAGGAACCAGGTGGGTTGGAGATGAGCCGAGTGGGGTGGACGGGAACCAGGAGGGGCGGACACCAGAGCATCAAGATGTTCTCACACGTGACGTCATGACGTAGTGAAACACCGCACACTCAGGCGCATTAGTGCACACGCATGCACACGCATGAAGAATGATCATTGATGGCAAAGCGTGCATCGAGAAAAATTACGGTAGACATTAAGGTTAATGTTTTATTCTGTTTTTTTTATTATCTATTGTGTGTATTATGTTTTATTAGGTCACATGAAGTGAATCTGCTGGTTAATATTCCTGACATAGATATCATAGTGGACATGCAGCGTCGCAAACAACAGAATAAATGAAACCTTTGGTTTGTAAACACGACGACAGTAAAGCTGGAGTAATACTTGGACTGTTGGAACGGCCCTCTTAGACCATGGCAATGTTCAACCACTGCAGGAGAGGAGGGAGGGAGACACACACACACACACACACACACACACACACACACACACACACACACACACACACACACACACACACACACACACACACACACACACACACACACACACACACACACACACACACACACACACACACAGTGAGAGAGCAAGAGGGAGATAATTAGTTTAGTTTGGCTGTCATTGAAAACTTGACAAATTGTTGTGTCATCCACAGACTCCCGAACCCCAAAACAGAACCATGGAGGTGTTAGTAGGTCTGGAAATGTTCATACACGTTGAACTAGGTTATATTAGGTTCTAGGAGGCTCTAAGGACTCTAGAGGGTCCTCAATATTGTAGGAGGCTCTAAAAGGTTCTAAGAGGTTGGGGGAAGCTCTAGCCGATTCCAATAGGTTCTAGAAGGTAATGTTGTGTTCTAGGGGTTCTAAAGGCACTAGTGGTGGTGACAGAACAGGCCTCACCTGGTCTAAGGTGACATCTACACAACCGCTTCGTTCTGGATCCAGCTTCCAGAAGATCCCTGAGAGTCACAGATTCTCCATTAGAACCACATGTACACATACTGCTAGTTCTATCATCGTATGTTGGGGGCAGACTCAGCAGACTTACTAAACATCATCTCCAGGCGCATCAAACAGGCCACAAAGTTATCAAAGTCCATCGTCATGTCTGCCTCAGCGTAGCGGCACACCAGCATCTGGTAGATGGTGTTGTTCAGTTTGAAACCTGAACAAACACACACACACACACACACATGCACACGCACACACACGCGCACACACACGCACACGCGCACACACACAATACACACTTTATGTGAACGGGGAACTCTGGACTAACACACACTTTATGTTAAGGTTGATGTCCAACATGTCAGGGACAACATAAGATCTCAACCACTCAAGGTCATGACATGGAATAAGGTGTCCATGTTGAGCTCACCTGCATTTTTTAGAGCGACACGCATCTCTGTTGTGCTCATCGTCCCCGAGTTATCTGTGTCATTCTGCTTGTAGATCGTCTGCAGACAGAGACAATAGTAATATATATAATATATACAGATAACCCTAGCAGACAGTACTAATCCACACAGATAACCCTAGCAGACAGTAGTAATCCACACAGATAACCCTATAACCCTACAGATAACCCTACCAGACAGTAGCAATCGATACAGATAGCCCTACCAGGCAGTACTAATCTACAATAGGTAACCCTACCAGACAGTACTAATTTACAAAAATAACCATACCAGAAAGTACTAATCTACAGATAACCCTACCAGACAGTCCTAATCTACACAAATCACCGGAAAATAGAAATTAGAAAGAATACAATAACACAGATAACACTACCATGCGTCAGTTTCAGACGACTTTACTTGATATTACATTTATTATATTATGTATGTATGTTGGGATTTGACTTACCAGATATTTCTGAACTTTTTTCCACAGAGTTGCAAACTCTCCAAGACCCAGCTTTCCGTTTCCACTGTCCTGGTCTGGAGTTAATACCACAACCTAGTAATACTGATAGGCTATATAATACTACAACATTGTACTACTGATATATAATACTGCAGCATTCTACTACTGATTTATAATTCTACAACATTGTACTACTGATAGATACTACTACAACATTCTACTACTGATATATAATACTACAACATAGTACTTCTGATTTATAATTCTACAACATAGTACTAATGATATATAATGCGACATCATAGTGCCAGAGGCTGACCATGACCTTGCAGGGTCAGGGTCGTCATGGTTAGGAGGAGGGTTAGGGTTGTGTTCAGGGTTATGGTTAGGTTCAGGGTGAGGGTCAGGGTTAGAGTCGGGGTCAGGGTTATGGTTAGGGTCAGTGTTAGGGTCAGGGCTCAGGTTATGTTCGGGTTATGTCAGGTTCAGAGTTAGGGTTATGTCCAGGGCTCAGGTTATGTAAGGGTCAGAGTTAGGGTTATGTCCAGGGCTCGGGTTAGGGTTAGGGTCAGAGTTAGGGTTATGTCCAGGGCTCGGGTTAGGGTTAGGGTCAGGGTCTGGGTTATGTCAGGGTCAGAGTTAGGGTTATGTCCAGGGCTCAGGTTGTGTTAGGGTCAGAGTTAGGGTTATGTCCAGGGCTCGGGTTAGGGTTAGGGTCAGAGTTAGGGTTATGTCCAGGGCTCAGGTTATGTTAGGGTTAGGTTCAGGAATAGGGTAAGGGTCAGGGTTAGCATTAGCAAGAAGGATACGTCCAATAGGTTGACCATCACCCTGCAGGTTTCCAGGCTGAAGCCATCAGTTTTTATGTCGGTTCCTGTAAATAAAAATAAAAGCAGTTGAACTCTATTATGTTATTATAAAATTAAGAGAATTTTTTTTAATTAAAAATAAGGAAAGCATAAACACTTACGTTTTGAAACGATCTTATTCAAAATGGTTCTCAACTCCGCCGAAGAGATTTCCATATCCTAAAAAACACCAAAAGTTGTGTTAAAAACATGAAATTCAAGTCTTCCCTCTGTATTTCGACAATAAAAAAACGAAAACATTAAGAGTTCAAGAGGAACTAACAGAAACAGGTGAGTCTTTTCTCTTCTAGGACAGTGTCATATTCTCAAGAAACTTACATCTCCAGCGAGCTTGGTGAACAGGCCTCTGAAACCAGCATCCACGTCCTCATCGGAAACCTCCTCCTACACAGAGAAAAGACAACCAGAGCACCAACTAAAAGATCCAACACCACATCTAAAACATCGTGAGCAACATGTAGAACAGCATCTTAGACGTCTAGACGATCTAGAACATGTAGAGCAACATATACAACCACATCGAGAGCGACACATGCAACAAAATCCAGAAAAACATCTTCTGGAACATCTAGTGCAGCATTCAGAGTAACACATAGAGGATAATCTAGAATAACATCTAGAACACATAGAGTAACACTTTGATCATCTAGAGCAACATGCAGACGACGTCTAGAACCACTCTAGAGTTGTGGTTGTGGTAGTGTATTTGAGTGGAGATGTTTTGTATTGGTACTTACATCTTCAAGCTCAGCTTCGACGGGATCATCACACGGTCTGAGACACACACAGAGTCATATTAAAGGGTAAAGTAAAACCCCCACCGCCACACAACCACACTTTAAATACACACACATGAACACAACCACACCTGAACACAAATAGACCCGACCACACATAGAAACACAGTGACACGACAATACTGTACATAGACACTCATTGACACGACGATATCTCGACACACATAGACACAAACACACTGACACACATATACACAACCATACCTAGACAGACAATCACACATACACGCAAACACACTTCCTCAACCAAAGCTCCACAATCACTGCACATATACACTGACAAATGTACGAGCCCTTATAAACCTAAACCCTTATACACACTTACACACTTTTATAAACACTTATAACCCTTTTAAAAACATTTTTAACCCCTTTATAACCTTTATAAACCCTTATAACCATGTATAAAGCCTTTGTTAAACCTTTGTCAGCCCTGTGTAATCTTATAATCCCTTCATAAGCCTTGTGTAAGCCTCTGTAAAGCATTATAAGCCCTGAGTATGCCTTATAAGCCCTTAGTAGAGCGTTATAAGCCCTGAGTATGCCTTATAAGCCCTTAGTAGACCTTACATTGTCTGGGACTGTTTCTCCGAGAAGACGCGGATGCAGAAGTCTCCGTTGAGGTGGGCTTCGTAGGTGGAGGGCACCACCAGGTACTCCCCAGGGGGCAGCTTGAAGCGCGTGCTGACCTCGCGCAGGTTGATGAAGGTCTCGGAGCGGGCCTTCTGGGCGTGGGACAGGAAGAAGTTCTTATCAAGGTGCACCTGCGTCTGCCCGTGGAACTGGAGGGAAACACACACACAAACACACACACACACACACACACACCAGCTGTTAGTATGAGCTTAGTCCTGCTAGTAGTACCACTGGTGTACTAGAGCACTACTGAAGTACTAGGTTTCCTGTTTGGAAAGGTTTTCTAGGAGTTGTGTCAGACTTGACCTTCCACTTGCGTTGTGTTCTGGGAGACAGTTCTCACCTGTTCGGGGAGCTGCGGAGAAAAACAAAAACAACGAGATTCAAGATGAAGACAGTATGAAAAGCAGTAAGCATTGAACACTTAGTGTCTGAGGAAACAGCTTTGAGTTGATAGGCAACATAAAGGGGACACCTAGATCTGTGCTGGATAGCAGCACAGATCTAGGTGGACACGCCCACTAGTGATGTCATATGGGGCAGATTTTCGAAACGGCTTGTAAGGCTAATCACACTCACACCTGGTGGTATAATATGTCCCCTTTAAGATTAGGATAGCAGGGTTGCACTCTGACCTTCTGAATAATCTGAACACTAATCTGAACACTCTGAACACTGAAGACTCCAAAAAAAGAACACTCTGAAAACTGAATACTTTGAATGTGTTCTTCGGTTTGGAGGCCGCGACCCTTCTCTGTGTATCGCAACCAATTGTGGGTCCCGACCTATAGTTTAGGCACCTCTAGGTTTAAGTGGTTAACCTTAGTAGCTAGCATTGGTTTTTGTAATAGACATTGCTATTATATTGACGAGATCATCTTATCACATGATTCTCTTCTTGTTGTTTGGACCTAAATCAATATGGATAATGCTCATTAATAACAGTGCCCGATGGCATGTCGGCAGATATTGGAAAACAAACTTTGGTTTGGTCTGGTTTGGCCGTTCCTTCCTCAAAAACATGAGTGTGTTCTTTCAAAGATCAAAGACATGAGGAGTGCGTTCCTTTGTTTTAAAACTAAATTAACAATTCGAGGTTTGGAGTTTAATCGGGAGCGTAAACGTGTTGACCGCCTTGATATATATATATACATATAACATATACCTTGTAGAGGTATTCTAATTAGTATACAACAGGTTTACAGTATGCTATAGTTAGTATAAAATACAGATACATATGCATATATAGACCACGTTTGCTGTGTACTGTACAAAGTACAGACTTTATATAAATATTTATTCATATACATAAAGATATATATATACATATATATATACCTCATATATGGCGAAGCCTATGGTGTGCATGTCTTCTCCAGACTTCCTCAACTTCCTACGGTTCTTCTGGATCAGCCCCAGCACCACACTGCAGCCCTCCTCTCCGTCCTCGGGGTCATCATCCTCCTCATTCAGCTTGATCACAAACTGGGGGTTTGTCCAGAAGGTGTCTGGAACCCACAACATCATCTCAGTCACCATGCAACCACCAGCATCATCTCAGCCACAATGGTAACCATCAGCATCAATTCAGTCACCACAGCAACCACCAGCATCATCTGAGTCCCCACGGTAAGTACCAGCATCGTCTCAGTCTCCATGGTAACCAGCAGCATTACCTCAGTCACCACAGTAACTAGCAGCATCGTCTCAGTCCCCATGGTAACAACCAGCATCCTAAATTGGTTTTAGTACTACCCAGTAGTAGTGTAGCCTAGGATGTAGTATTAGGAGCCGTAGTAGTTATGTAAGTACACTATAGTATAGTATTGTAGTCTTGTTAGTATCACTGTAAAGAATGGTGTAGCAATAGTATTACAGTATTAGTAGTACTGTAGAAGTATTCTAGTAGGCCACATAGGTTGTTGGTAATTATAGTACCAGTGTTAGGTGGTATTGTAGTATCATTGTGAGTAGCTCTGTGGTGGTATTGCACTAAGCTTACAGGGGTTGTTTGTCATTATAGTACCAGTGTTAGGTGGTATTGTAGTATCATTGTGAGTAGCTCTGTGGTGGTATTGCAGTAAGCTTACAGGGGTTGTTGCGGCAGCCCCCAGCTGTGGACCCTTTCCTCCAGGTTCCGTCAAACTTTCCGACGCTCCAGTGTTTGATAGAGTCGTCCAGGATGGTGTCTGGGGTTAGGGTGCAGATCTCGATGCGAGAGTAGTGTCTCATGAACTCAGTGAAGGACATCCTGGAACACAGGGCAGTGGTTCACATGCCAAAAAACTATTAGAAACCACTTTGGAAATCCCTTTGGAGCTCACTTAATAACTCACCTAGTAATCGGACTAGAACACACTTTAGTAAATACACTAGAACTCACTTTAGAACTCACTTTAGAACTCGCTTTAGAACTCGCTTTAGAACTCGCTTAAGTACTAACACTAGAACTCACTTTAGAAATCTCTAACATCTCATTTTAGGAATCACTTAGGACATCCCTTTATACAGTTCTGTATAACTCCCTTTAAAAATAGCTTGGGAACCCTTTAGAAATCCCCATTTCCCCATCAGTTAAGAATTATTATATTATTACATGACGCTTACATATTTAACCTCCATGACTCATTTATATTTAACCTGATAACTGCCATGACTCTTATATATTGAACCTCCATGATTCTTATATATTTAACCTCCATGATTCTTATATATTAAACCTCCATGACTCTTATATATTGAACCTCCATGACTCTTATATATTGAACCTCCATGACTCTTATATATTTAACCTTTATGACTCTTATATATTTAACCTCCATGACTCTTATATATTTAACCTCCATGACTCTTACTTATTTCACCTTCATGACTCTTATATATTTAACCTTCATGACTCTTATATATTTAACCTCCATGACTCACCAGAATTCTCCGTCCTCTGCATTGGCGTTGGGACATTCTCCCTCGACAGAGTTCCACTCTGATGACCTGGATTCAGCCAATCACATGCAGTCATCATTAGTACTATCCACCAATCAGATTCACTGCAGGCTGCCATAGTGAAAATAGTTTGCTATGAACTCCAGGGGTCGGGGTTAGGGGTCATGGATTAAAGGTTACTGTGAGGTACTGACCCGTCGCTCCAGGCCCCGGTCCACTCCACCTGACCCCAGGGGTTCCTGACCCGGATCAGCTTCTCCCGCCGACCACGGTAGCCCACCTGGGAACACGCACACGCACACACCTGTCCTGACCAGAACACACATCTGGGAAAAAACAGGCCTGACAGTCCCTATAGTTCTGACAGTCCTTGTAGTCCTCCCAGTCCTCACATGCCTGACAGTCCTTATAGTCCTAACAGTCCTGACAGTCCTGACAGTCCTGACAGTCCTGACGTTCCTGACAGAAGTGGTACGGCAGCTAAGCGGCTGTGTTCCGTACTGCAATCCACACTAGAAGCGGTCCGGACACATTCCGGCTGGGAGACGGCAGAGGACAGGACACAGCATTCATCCCCCATACCTCACCCCTAACTGACTTCTTGTAACGTTAATGAATCGCTCCTTCGGCGGCAGATCCTGCATACGGCAACAATCCCTTTCTCCTCCATGTCACAGTTCAAGCGTGACTTTAGAAAGTCAAAGCCAAAGTTCCTTTCCCCCAATTCTACTTAACCATGGCCGAGATAACCCCCACTACGAGTCTTTACTTGTTCTGGAAGTACCAGGGAGTCGGAGAACCCGATGAAGTTTAAGATTCATAATATCAGAGAATATCCCTGTCAGTTTGGCAGCGGCGTAATGAATGAAGAAAGATAATAAACATGTCGGATGAAAAATCCATTAATTTTGACAGATGTGCCCGAAGTTACTATTTTACAACCTCATTGATGAGCAACATTTAGCCTTGGGTGAAATCGAAGCGTAGTGTGTTGGACTGTTTTCAAAACAGGTAGACTTTTAGATTAAAAGTAATGCTGTCTGTGAGTCTTTAGCAAATACTGCGTCATAATTGTTGTAGTATTCAACAGTGGCAAGGTGCCACTGATTAGCTATTGATACCCTAGCCTAGATAGACTATAATATTATTCTGTTAGTGAATTGCATAGGGGTCGTAGTGAGCTCGAATGAATATTCATGAGCAAATGCAAACTGATTGGCTGTAGAAGTGTTCTGAGACACGGCTGCGAACCGGCAACCTTCAAAAATAAAGAGGCAAGTATCTTAAACAAAGTGCCGGTTTGGAGACGGTTCTGCGCCGTGACTAGAAGGCCTTACTAGTCCTGAAAGTCCTTATAGTCCTGACACTGTCAGGACTATAAGGACTGTCAGGCTGATAGTCCTTATAGTCTTGACAGTCCTCACAGTCCCTATAGTCCTTATATTCTTGACAGTCCTCACAGTCCATATAGTCCTTATAGTCCTGAGAGTCCTCACAGTCCCTATAGTCCTTATAGTCCTGACAGTCCTCACAGTCCCTATAGTCCTTATATTCTTTGACAGTCCTCACAGTCCCTATAGTCCTTATAGTCCTGAGAGTCCTCACAGTCCCTATAGTCCTTATAGTCCTGAGAGTCCTCACAGTCCCTATAGTCCTTATAGTCTTGACAGTCCTCACAGTCCCTATAGTCCTTATAGTCCTGAGAGTCCTCACAGTCCCTATAGTCCTTATAGTCCTGACAGTCCTCACAGTCCCTATAGTCCTTATAGTCCTGACAGTCCTCACAGTCCCAGAGCTTATAGCATTGATAGTCGTGACAGTCCTGACCCTGGACTGCTAGTTGAGGCTGCTGTCCAGTGCTCTTCTCCTCACTGATGTGGAGGAGCCTAGATGACCCCTCTCCTCTCCTCAGTGACCTGCTGTATCCATGGTAACCCCGTGGAAGGGAAACCTCACCTCTACAGCGCCGGTCAGGGAGTAGGCGTGGCCTTTGACCAGCTTCTGGCGCGTCACAGCCTCAGAGTCAGAAGCACTGGTGATCTGGTGACACCATCGAAATAATGTTACTTAGACTATACTATGTACTGTTATGTATACCAGTGATCTGCTGAACACATTAAATATAATCTATGGCTATACTGATGTGACTGTTATGTATAATGTCTGTAAATCCACTGAAGCTAACATTAATTACTAAAATAAGTATACTGTTTATGTATCCCTGTTGATCTGACTGAACGGGTGAATACTTTCACGTGATCTGAAACGCGATATACTGTCTATGCTAATCTTGGATCTGGTGAAAACATTGAAACATTTATATCGCTATCAAGCATGTATGTGAAACTAGGAATGTATTCACGTGCCACTTCCTGTTGGTAAGCCGTGGTACGTGCACTAGCTCCTTCTAGGAATGTACCTCAGTATGCTGTGAACGCGCTAAATCACATATTCGTCTGCTCTAGATAGTATGATCTAGATCATCTATAGCTATAGATCCACCTATAAGATGGTAGTGTGATGTAGGGTACTGAGTACTGTCTAGAGTAGATTTATGTGTGAAGCTTCTAGATCCACCTATAACTATGTAGTGTGATGTAGTATATTTGAGAGTATGTAATACTATGTGACGCTTCTAGGCCACCTATCCTCTACGGCTACGTGATGGATGTCGATGAGCACCAAGCGGGATCTGCTCCAGGGCTCTTGAGACTGGAACATGTTTGGGGGAGTCGTCCTGAAGATCAACAGTTCTCGGCGATGGCTTCCCGTAAGCTCTCAAGAGCCCGTCGTGTTGGAGCCCGAGGCGGCTCCGTACGCAGCCACCACCCTGCCCAGGGACACGCAAGACCTTAGCCTGGAGCAGTGGGCAGGACCACTGCGACAAGACAAGCCGGAATGCAGGCAGGTCTGACAGACGACGTGGGAGCACCAGGGAGGCGACCACAACCAGCCAGGGGACAGTGGACGACAACGCACACAGAGCCACGACGACCTGGAGTCAACAGACGACACGACAGACTGGGAGGTAGGAGACAGACAGACATGACAGCAGACAGGACAGGGAGCGCAGCGAGCACCTTACTTTGCGCCGTCAGGCCTCTCAACAGAGCGCATCAAGAACTGCCTATCCCCGGCCTCAGCGATGGACGAATAGAACCCCATCTTTGATGGCAGGCGGTGTCAATGAAACGTCCACCCACTCGCCGTACTGCCGAGATACTGGTGGAACAGAACAAAGACCCAGAGCTGGTACCATTTTCACTAGGACTGGGCAGCTCCCAGTGAACCAGAGCAGCGCTGTTGTTGGGCGTGCAGTAGACAAGTAGCAGACGGTTCACCTGGAAGTGGAATATTCCAGCGTACTGGTCTCCAAAGTCCTGGTCGGACGGCACCACGCGGGCCATCACATCCTCGTTGAGCGGTCAGGCGAGGCCGACTGGGCGCCAGCAGACAGCACGTCACCTGGTCCACCCACACAACATCACCCCACACACACACACACACCACACACACACACACCACACCACCACACCACCACACACACACCACACATGAGAAGATGCAGACGACACACACAACACAACACACACAGACACACACACACCACACACAGCACACCACGCAGACACACACAACACACGCAGGCATCACACACGCACACACGCACAGACACATCACACACACACACACACACACCACACACACACACACACACACACACACACACACACACACACACACACACACACACACACACACACACAGATGTGCGTCACAAGCAGTTTTATTTATTAACTGGGCTACACACACACCTTATATACGCACACCTCCTCTCCTGTAAGCTACTCTCCCCTCCCCACTCCTCTCCAGTAATGAAATAACCATTAAACCATTTCAAGAGAGGACAGAGAGATTAAGTAAGAAAGAATGAAAAAAGAAGAAAGAAAGAAAGAAAGAATGAAGGAATGAAGGAAAGACAGAAGAGAGAGAAAGAGATAGCTTTTTCTCGTGGTTTGTTGCATGTTTATGAGTCATAGGTGAGTACCAAGAACTTCCTGCTATTTTAACAAATCCTGTGTGTGTGTGTGTGTGTGTGTGTGTGTGTGTGTGTGTGTGTGTGTGTGTGTGTGTGTGTGTGTGCGTGTCGTGCGTGCGTGCGTTGCGTGCGTGTGTGTGTGTGTGCGTGCGTGCGTGTGTGTGTGTGTGTGTGCGTGTGAGAGGGTGTCTGTGTGGCAGATTCTGTCCCCAACTAACTCTTTTCTTGAGTAAACACTGCCCACATCAGTGGCGGTAGTACAGAAACAGACACGCCCAGTGCTCAGTCACACATGCGACTAACTCCTTCAGGCGACTCATAAACCCTGCTCTGAGAGGAGACTCACAATCCCTGCTCTGAGCTAAGACTCATGAACCCTGCTCTGAGAGGACTCATAAAACCTGATCTGAAGAGGACTCCTTAACCCTGCTCTGAGAGGACTCATAAACCTTACTGTTATAGGACTTCATAAACCTTACTGTTATAGGACTTCATAAACCCTGATCTGAGAGGACTCATAAACCCTGATCTGAGAGGACTCGTAAACCCTGATCTGAGAGGAATCATAAACCCTACTGGGGGAGGCCACTCATAAACCCTGCTTTGAGAGGACTCATAAACCCTGATCTGAGAGGACTCATAAACCCTGATCTGAGAGGACTCATAAACCCTGCTTTGAGAGGACTCATAAAACCTGATCTGAGAAGACTCATAAACCCTGATCTGAGGGGACTCATGAACCCTGATCTGAGAGGACTCATAAACCCTGCCCTGAGAGGACTCATAAACCCTGCCCTGAGAGGACTCATAAACCCTGATCTGAGAGGACTTATAAACCCTGTTCTCCCTCTCTCCCTCATAAACCCTGCTCTGGGAGGACTCATAAACCCTGCTCTGGTAGGACTCATAAACCCTGATGTGAGAGGACTCATAAACCTTGATCTGAGAGGACTAATAAACCCTGCTCTGGTAGGACTCATAAACCCTGATCTGAGAGGACTTATAAACCCTGCCCTGAGAGGACTCATAAACCCTGCTCTGAGAGGACTCATAAACCCTGATCTGAGAGGACTCATAAACCCTGCTCTGGGAGGACTCATAAACCCTGACCTGAGAGAAAAATCATAAATCCTGCGCTGTATCTGAGGTGTTGCAGATTTAGACACATCCCAGAATAGGTATTGGATAAGGTGTAATACCAGGGTCTAGGACCTGGTGTTGTGTAGGAACTGGTCTAGAACCTTGTCTGGTCTAGGACCTGGTCTGGTAAAGTACCTGGTGGTAGAAACTGATTTAGAACCTGGTTTAGGACCTGGTCTAGTGCCTTGTCCGGTCTAGGACATGGTTTGGATCTGGTCTAGTACCTTGTCAGGTCTTGGACCTGCTCTAATACCTGGTCTAAGACTGGGTCTAAGACCTGGTCTAGTCTAGCACCTTGTCTTCAACCTGGTATGGTACCTGGTCTAAGACCTGCGTCAAAGGACCTGGGATAGTTCCCGGTCTAGGACCTGACCTTGATGAACCGCACCTATCAAGTGACATGGAATGGCTCCTTGTCCAAACCTTGCACGCTTGAAACTGGGGTCCCTCAAGGCTCTGTACTGGTGCCTCTTCTGTTCTCCCTCTATACCAGATCTCTGGGGTCTGTAATTGCATCACAAGGCTTTTCCTATCACTGCTATGCTGACGACACTCAGCTATTTCTCTCTTTCCCCTCATCTGATAAAGCCCTGATTGCAACACGCATATCGGAATGTCTGGCGGACATCAGCACCTGGACAACTGTCCATCACCTGAGGCTTAACCTCAAAAAAACCGAGCTCCTTCTAATCCCAGGGAAAGATTACCCACACATGGAATTAATGGTCACCGTTGTACACTGTATTGTATTGTATTGTGTTGTATTGTATTGTATTATAGTACTTAACTGTGTAGCAACTGCTGTAGCTGCTATCACGGGGAATTGGCTAGCCTAGCGATTGTTGTACTTGCACTTGGTTCTCTGAACATCCTTTCTGTAGGATTAGGTGACACCAAAGTCTGACAGACAGTAACAGGGCGAAGAGTCCGTTTTGAAGTTCTTGAAGACTATTGGTTTTTCCTGACTGTGGATTAGTTCGGTGTTCGGACACTGTTCCGAACTTTGCTTATTAAGGAGGCGGGTTGGATCAGAAGGTTTTTGTTATTTTTATGTTTTAATAATATCTCTGGTTGGTTTTGTTGACACTTTAGACGACCGAAAAAATATCACAAACTTAATTGTGTTTGTGTCGGATTTCCCCACATTTCTAATATGTTTGCTAAATTTTTTTCTGTTAACTAGTGCTACGATATATACTACTCGCGGGGGGCATTTTGTTTGTTTCACATCAAATCCCTTTATACATAGATAAACGTAATGATTTTAAAGGATACTTTCTATGTTGTGTTGTAGGTTAATCTATGAAACTAGGGCTAACCCTTTTTCGGCTTATTCTTGGGCTTACGTTTTGAGCAAGCGACCACAGTTGTGGCGTATTGACCACATTTAAAGGCACTGTGTTCAGACATAAAAACTGAAATGCTGGTGAGGACTGAGTTTAAATCTGTAAAATCTCTGAATTCTGATTCCGAATTAGCGATATATTGTTGCACTTCTCATGACAAATGTATTTATTGTAAGTCGCTTTGGATAAAAGCGTCTGCTAAATGCCCTAAATGTAAATGACCTACATGTCATAGACCAGGACCTAGAACCGATCCTACATGTATGAGGGGGGTCCTCTACTCACCTAGCCCTCCCTGGCAGATGTCCGTCCTGGTCGCTCCTCCGATGATAAACTCTGGGCTGGACACCAGCTCCTGTACCACAGCAACATGTTACCATGACAACATCCAGATCCTGCACAACAACATGTTACCATGACAACCTCCAGCTCCCGTACCCCAACAACATGTTACCATAACAACCTCCAGTTCCAGTACAACACCTATGTTACTATGACAACCTCCAACTCCTGTTTAACAAAAACACGTTATATGACATCCTCCAGCTCCTTTTAAACATGTTAACATGACAACCTCCAGCTCCTGTTCAACATGTTACTATGACAACCTCCAGCTCTTGTACAACAACATGTTACCATGACAACCTCCAGATCAAGTTCAACATGTTAACATGACAACCTCCAGCTGCTGTTCAACATGTTACTATGACAACCTCCAGCTCTTGTTCAACATGTTAACATGACAACCTCCAGCTCCTGTTCAACATGTTAACATGACATCCTTCAGCCCCTGTTCAACATGTTACTATAACAACCTCCGGCTCTTGTACAACAACAAGTCAACATGACATCCTCCAGATCAAGTTCAACATGTGACTAACAACCTTCAGCTCTTGTACAACAACATTTTACTATGACATCCTCAAGTCACCCATCTTCTTATCAATATGGAAGATATAACAAAGACAAAGATAGCAGCATAAGACCTTTATTAATACAATAAATAAATAAAAACATATTAGGGTTGTTTTGTTATTTTATTCAGACTAATTCCAACAAATGAAGAAGAACACATGGAAGAATAGTTGCATATTTTACATATTCAATAGCTGATTACCTCTCTATACTAAAGTTGATGAGTTGTAATACCTGATTGCTAGATTGGTTGTAATACTTTCTTAGTTACTAGATAGGTGCTTCACTAATTAGTTGTTGTCTAAGCAGTCGTGAGGATCAATAAACCAATGCGCGTCGGACATGGCATCTCCCTCACATCCACCCGTCACACCTTCCCTCACACCCCCCCATGACATCCACCCGTCATTATACACCCACCAATCACATTCATCCGTCACACCCTCCCTAACATCTACCCGTCACATCCACCCGTCATGATCACACCCACCAATAACATCCATCCGTCACAACCTCCCTCACATCCACCCATCACACCCAATAACACCGACCCGTCACATCCAACCTCACATCCAATCATACTTCATATCCACCCTCATGTCGACAGAGGTGTATGGCGAGAGCTGGAGGCGGAGGGCTTGCTGGTGGAGCGGCCTTTACTTTGAGGGGCGTGTCAAAAACACTTCAAAGAGCTGATAAATAAAAACTAAAGTTTTGTCTCTGGTTCAAGTATGAAGCCTATCGGATGTCTGCCTCGTTTGTTAGTAAATCCTAAAGAAACATACCGTGGGTCTCTTCCAGATCACACCGCGGGTCTTAGGGGAGTTCCGACCGAGGTCTTTGAAGCCAAGAGACTCGGGTGCGGCAGCGAAGGTGGGGTCGCAGAACAGCGCCCCTTGGCTCTGACTCTGCGCCCGTAGCGAATGGAAGTCCTGGTTCAGGTACTTCACCGCCTTGGCGTTGGTGCCGAAGCCCGCAGCCAGGGCCCTTTTCTTGGCCAGAGTAGAAGCCACGCCAGCCATGATGAGAGTGAGAACCGTTTCCTGCTCTCACCAGAAATGTTGAGATTTTAAGATCCGAGAGTTGTGGAAAGTTTCTCTCGAACTCTCCGCCCCACGGGCGGGGCTCTGCATCCCAGTCGTCTTAGTTATAGTTATGAAGGAGATCCTGTTCGGATAGACACACCTCATTATAGGATCTTTATTATCACTATTATTATCAAAGAACAAAATGGTCACAATAAGGACAGATCTTACTGGATAGTAGCCTACAACGCTACGGATCACTTCATATAGCTAGCTCTGCTGGATAGACGAGAGCAACAGGTTAGGCTACATTGATATTTAGATAGATCTTACTGGATAAAAAATAGTTACAGATCACAATCTATATTCATATAGATCTTACTGGACAGAGCAGAGCTACAATTTGTATATAGACTGTTAGATAGAACAACTGTTCAGAACATATCTATATTTATTTAGATCTTACTGGTAACGACCTCCCCCTAGTGGTTAACCTGGGTCATAACCATGACAACCGAGTGATGGACCTGGGTCATAACCACGACAACCTAGTGATGGTCTGGTGGACCTGGGTCATAACCACCGCTACGCAACATATCCAGACCATTAATCATTTACACGCACAGCTGTTGTTAAGCCACGCTCACAATCTCACAGGCGCGAAAGCTCCACTCCCTCCATCACTGACTCCTGGTTCGTCAACCACCTCTGTGCTGTTACAGCCAGCCTACATTTAACACACACACACACACGCACATGCACACACACACGCCGCACACACACACACACACACACACACACACACACACACACACACACACACACACACACACACACACACACACACACACACACACACACACACACACACACACACACACACACACACACACACACACACACACACATTTTAATTCTTTATTTGAATCCACCAACCGCATTAGAAGAGACAGGATTCAAATATTTCATAGATTAGATGGTCTTGGCATCTCTGTTCAAGGCATCTCCTGCGTCACACTGTCAGACTGCCTATCACTGCTGATATGGAGCACTTTGCTAATTGTTTAGATTTTCTGGATTTTCCAGCCAGCGGACATGGACATGTCCGCTGGACATGCCCCAAGCTGCCAAGAATAATCAATATTAGCTTGCATTGGTAGCCTAGGTCCCATGTATTTCCAGAATGGGCTGGTACTTAATGATTTTATTGTTGAAAGCAATTTCCATGTACAGATCAAACACAGCCTATCTCAAGGAGCAGCACTTCCCTTAATGTCGCTGTTAAACAAACACAACATCAAGGGTAATTGGGATGTTACAAATCACATCAATAAACCATTCTGGCATAATACGTGAATGTTTGTACATGGTCGCATTTTCTAGAAATTCTTTAACAGCGTTGGAAATAAGATAGACAATTCTGTCCTGGCGTGCAATTTAAAGTACTTTGCACATAGTACAGCCATTTACAATATGGGTAACTGATTCAAGTTGATGGCCGGAGTCTGTGTGCATTATACAGTGTGGATGGTGGTGTGCAGGGTACCGTAATGCCAGATTGTATAGGTAGTTGCAGTCTGGCTTTGGCAATGAAACAGAGGATGTCCTCCCCAACAGCAGCATTTGGTTACATAGAATGTGAAGCAGAGTGGTCGGCAAAGTCTAGACATGCTAGCTTTCCCTGCATTCTAAGTCCAGTCCAGTGTTGTTTGGTCTCTGTTTTATGTAAAGAAGGAATCTCCTTGCTGTGTGTTCTCTGTAGTGTGTGTTGTGCCTCGTTTTGGTATACAGTAGCCTCTGCTGTTACAGATGGGTCTTTGACAACTGCATCAGATGCCTTTGGTCCTGTGTGTGAGTTGTGTTGTGTCCATTCCAGTTTGACTGTCATTCTTCTGCACGGGTCATTTAGGTCCAGCCAGTCTGACCGAACTCCAAAGCCTGCAGCTTGTGTGTCCAGTTTTCCGCTGCTTTTTCTCCTAAAGCCTAGGAAGCTGTCCTGGCCTGCTTTGGCCAGAGGGGCCTTCCTCTTCCTGAGGTCCAGCAGGAGGGAAGCTCTGGTAAGCTCTTTGACAGTGACCTCATCATTGTTGAGCATGCTGATGAGGTGCGTCAGCCTGGTAGCGGTGTATACCCATTCCACATTTGGGACCACCGCCCCCCCTCTTTATGTGAGTGGATGAGATCCCTACATTAACACAGACACACACACACACACAGACACAGACACAGACACAGACACACACACACACACACACACACACACACACACACACACACACACACACACACACACACACACACACACACACACACACACACACACACACACACACACACACACACACACACACACACACACACACAAACACACACACACACACACAAAACACACACACACACAGACACATGCACACACACACGCTGTTCTCCTTCTAGGAAGCTGATTGCCTGGCCCCTCCATCCTCACTGAGGGATGGAACTCACCTACACATATGCACACATGCACCCACACAAACATAAACATGCACACACATACACATACACACACAGAGATACATAAACACGCACATGCACACACAGATATATACACGCGCACACAAACACACAAACACACATACATACACAGGGGCACACATACTTGCATACAGTCACATACATACACAGACCTGGATCTTTAACAGTTAGGCCTACCGCAGTATTAACATCTAGTAAATTCATATGAGACATGTAACTGGCTCTCCACCAGGTAGGCCTACCACAGTATTAATATCTAGAGTGGAATTAGACATGTAACTGGCTCTCCACCGGATAGGCCTTACCATTAACATCTAGTTATATTATATATAAAGAGTCTAAACATATTTTGTGTGTGTGTGCGTGTGTAATATTTGTTATTGTGTATTTGTGTGTGTATATTAATTATGAATTGTGTGTGTGGGGCGGATTGTGTGTGTTGTTTATTTATTTATTGTGTGTGCTCTGTATGTCTATTATTTATTTATTTATTTTGTGTGTGCGCGTAGGGCTATATGTGTGAATTATTTATTTATTGTGTGGCGTGTGTGTGGCTATTATGTAGGCCTATTTATTGCGTATGTTTGTGTTTCCAGTGGGTGTGTCTAGCTATCAACAAACTGGCACCTGGGGCCAACCTGTCACGTGGTAAACTCATCCCAGATTTAATCCTTTCAGATCCTCGGATAATGGATTCATGTTTTGTTTTATTGACATTAATAAAAAGTTTGATATTATTTATTTTGAAATAATATACAATCCTAACAACCACAAAACCTGTTGTTTTTTTTCATTTAGAATGCTCTCGTAGAAGTGTTTATGGAAAAACTAAAATGGGGATTCGCTGTAACGCTGCTGTTGCCGCTACTTGATATCCAACAAGCCTACAAGGTGGTTGTGCAGTTTGTCGGACTCAACAGGTTCGTTGGGAAGAGTTTAGACTTCGACAAACAGACTAGTCATCCAAACCAGAAGTGGAACGCTGCCACACCTTCCATCAGTTGGAGTGAGGAGAGGTTGGGTTGCTGCAAGAGAACTAAAGAGTCAGAGCAGAAGTCAAGAGACAGAACAGGTTAGGATATCCGGACCAAAATAACTCAACATGTCGGGCATCGCGGCGACCCTGCAGCACAAGCGCGATCTGCAGTCCGGAATCGGGACTATCAGCCAGGCGGTCCGGTACCTGGGCCAGGACTATGACAGTCTGCGGGAAGAGTGGTTGGGTTACGGCAGGCTGTTCGAGGACGAGACTTTCCCTGCCACCTACTCCGCTCTGGGCTTCAACGATCTGGGACCAAGGTCACCCAAAGTCCGCGGTGTTACCTGGATGAGACCAACGGTAAACATGCTATATTAAGTATTCTCATCCAACTCGGTGTGTTGCTAGTTAAACGCGTTTCTCCACCCTATTGACTGGAAGGATGCTCCTGAACTTGTATGCGTGTGTTTATTATAAATATAAATTATTATTGTGTGCGTGTGCGTGTATACGTAGGCTAAATAAGGTAGATCGATTCAAATGTTGGGACTTATTCTATTAGATGATGTCTGATATGATGAACCAGCAGTATGACCTGTTAGGTGTGTCCTTGGTTGTTTAGTGCCTGTGCTTGTCTACCGGTCTGTTGTTCTAGTTATCTTACTGTGTGCGTTTTAATTGTTAGGTGTGTCCTTGCTGTTTGTGTGCGTGTGTTTTTGTGCAACACCTATATTCCTATTTCCTGTCTGCCTTGTGTATGATGTACTTTCTGCCTGGTGTGTGATGTACTTCCCGCCTGGTGTGATTTACTTCCCGGCCTGGGGTGATTTACTTGCCGGCCTGGGGTGATTTACTTCCTGTCTTGTGTGTGATGTAGGCCTACTTCCCCCCTGGTGTGTGATGCACAACTTGTTTCCTGTGTCTAGGAGCTGACCTCTAATGCCCAGTTCATTGTAGAGGGAGCGACCAGGACAGACATCTGTCAGGGAGGACTAGGTACACACGCGCACGCACGCATGCACGCACGCAACGCACACACACACACACACACACACACACACACACACACACACACACACACACACACACACACACACACACACACACACACACACACACACACACACTTGATATAAACCCACACCCACACACTTGATATACACACACACGCACACATACTTGATATACACACACTTGATATAAACATGCACACACACTTGATATAACAGATAGGCACAAACCTGATATACATACACTTGATAAACACAAACACACTCGTTATACACACACAATTGATACACACACACTTGATATTAGGGCTGGGTATGGTGGCCAATTTCATAAATCGATTCGATTTCGATTCATAATGTTCTGAATAGATTAATCACGATTCGATTCAATCAGCTCTTAAATAATGAAAATGGCTCAACTGTGTTCCAAAATACAAATATACTGTATGAAATTTTTTAAACAAGGTTTTAACTTGAGCTGTAAACAAAACTGTCTCAACTTTCAAAATTGCAATTTTGAAATTAGAAAGGAATTGCAAGTAAAAGTTGTTCAAATTGCATTAAGGCATTGTTTATTAAAAATACAAAATAATAATAATGGTAACAAAAATAAAAAAATCGATCTCATGCCCTATGAATCGATATTGCAAAATTTAAATGAAATCGATCCAAAATCGATTAAATCGATTTTTTTACCCAGCCCTATTGATATACACAGACACACACTTTATATACCCACTCACTTAATATACACACACTTGAAATGCACGCACACACACACACTTGATATAAACACACACTTGATACACACACACACACACACACACACACACACACACACACACACACACACACACACACACACACACACACACACACACACACACACACACACACACACACACACACGATGAATAGACACACACAGTGTATACATGCACTCACTAGGTACACACACGCCACACCCTCTGCAGTCATAGAACACACAACCCTCACGCCACTTATAAGTGGGGCTTGGAGCTGGTGTCCTTTTGTGTTCAGACTTCCTTTGTGTGTGGGACAAACTAGTACTACTGCAGTACTTATAGTGTTACCGATGTACCAGTGTGTACTACTACAGTACTTGTAGTGCTACTGTAGTACAAATATATTTCGGGCATTAAGCAGACGCTTTTATACAAAGCAAATAAAAATAATAAAATTTGTCCGGAGAAAGAGAAACAACAAAATTGTACAGTAAGCACTGGTATACAATAGGAGCGTTACCGTAGTAACAATGTGTACCACTACAGTATTGGCAGTGTACCATAGTACTAGTACGTGTGTACTGTGCCGTTGGTACCAGGGGACTGCTGGTTACTGGCCGCCATCGCCTCACTGACGCTGAACAAGGAGGTTCTGGCGAGGGTCGTTCCTCACGGACAGAGCTTCGAGGACGGAGAATACGCCGGAATATTCCACTTCCAGGTAGAACCCTAGGAATATTACACTAGAAACAGAATATGAACATTATTACACTGGGAACAAATTAGGAACACTAGGAAATACTACACTCAGAACATAATGTGAACACTAGGAATATTACAATAGGAACATTAGAAACAGACTAGTGACAACTGGAAGACACTGGGAATACACTTCGGAACACTAGGATTATACTAGTAACACAAGGAATACACGAATAATGCTGTAGGAATACAGTAGCAACACTAGGATTACATTGGTAGGAATACATCACTGTGGGAAAACCCTTGAAATACACGAAGAATACTAGGAATATAACTTCAGGAATACACTTAAAGCACTATGAATATAATTGTAGGAATATACTAGGAACACTAGGAATAATGCTGTAGGAATTCAGTAGCAACAATAGGATTACACTAATTACACTAGGAATATTTCTGGGGTTGGAATACCAGGAATATTAACTAAGGAATTCACTAGGAATACACTAACAGTATTAGGAATGCACATAGAATGCCAGGAATATTACTGTAGGAATACACTGAATATACAAGGAATATTACTTTAGGAATACATAAGAATACTAGGAATACACTAAATATACCAGGAATATTACTGTAGGAATGCAATAAGAATATTAGGAACACACTTAACCCGAACCCCTTGTGTGTGTCCATAGTTCTGGCAGTACGGCGAGTGGGTGGACGTTGTCATTGACGACCGCCTGCCAGTCAAAGATGGAGAGTTGCTATTCGTCCATTCTGCTGAGGGGCGGGAGTTCTGGAGCGCTCTGTTGGAGAAGGCCTACGCCAAGTAAGGGTGTCTGTCTGTCTTTCTACTACTTTTTCTGTATCTGTCTTTACTGCCTGGCTGTCTGTCTGTGCCTGTCTCTCTGGAGGTGTGTCTCTTAAAGGTAAGCAGTATTAATTGGTCTCCTCCCTGTATTATCTCAGCCGGTAGAACCGGTCCCTCCGGTCTGGCTGGCAGCCTGCTGTATGCTCGGCTGCCCTGAGTTTAGAACCAGTTCCCTCTTCAGTGTATCCAGTGTTGTAGCGATGTCGCCCCTATTGTGTAAGGGTCGGTTTGATCTTATTTTACCTGAGGGGGCAATCTTCGAAAACGTCACCATCTGGAAACAAAACAACGATAGAAGATAAACTGTGTGTGTGTGTGTGTGTGTGTGTGTGTGTGTGTGTGTGTGTGTGTGTGTGTGTGTGTGTGTGTGTGTGTGTGTGTGTGTGTGTGTGTGTGTGTGTGTGTGTGTGTGTGTGTGTGTGTGTGTGTGTGTGTGTGTGTACGCATGCGTGCGTGCGTGCAGGGTGAATGGCTGCTATGAGGCCCTCTCTGGGGGCTCCACCACAGAGGGCTTTGAGGATTTCACTGGTGGTATCGCAGAGGTCCATGAGCTGCTCAGGCCCAGCCCCAACCTCTTCCACATCATCCAGAAGGCCCTGCGCAGGGGCTCGCTCATGGGCTGCTCCATCGACGTGAGTCTGGAGCTGTAGGACAACCGTCCCATGGGTTACTATAACCTAGCTAATATGACTAACTTGCTGGTTAATCGAACTATCTCCAATGGTTAGTATAACTAACCTATCTACTGGTTAACTCAGCGATACTGGTTAATGTGACTAACTTACTGTTTAATAGAACTAACTCCAATGGTTAGTATAACTAACCTATCTACTGGTTAACTCAGCGATACTGGTTAATGTGACTAACTTACTGTTTAATAGAACTAACTCCAATGGTTAGTATAACTAACCTATCTACTGGTTAACTCAGCGATACTGGTTAATGTGACTAACTTACTGTTTAATAGAACTAACTCCAATGGTTAGTATAACTAACCTATCTACTGGTTAACTCAGCGATACTTGTTAATATAACTAATTTGTCTACTGGTAAACTAAATTATACTGGTTAATATATTAATATAATAACTGACCTAAGGATTCCTATAACTAGCCGACTCGGTAATATATCCAGTATACTAACCCGTCTAACGATTAGCTAAACTTTACTGGTTAATATAACTTTCCTCTGCTGGCTAGTATAACTCACCTCTGCTGGTTATATAACAACCTCTACTGTTCATAACTGGTTATATGTGCCTGATATATGAGGTGGAGTAACCTGTATTGTTTTGACTGGTATAGATTACCAGCTCATCTGACTCGGAGGCTGTGACATCCCAGAAGTTGGTGAAAGGTCACGCCTACTCACTGACTGGAGCGGAGCAGGTGAGAGGAAACTTCCTACTGGACAAGGCAGAAGGACAGGGAAGAGCAGGCGGATGAGAGCTGTGTTTTGATTGACCGCAGGTGGAGTACCGTGGTGACATGGAGAAGCTGGTCCGGATCAGGAACCCCTGGGGTCAGGTGGAGTGGACCGGGAACTGGAGCGACAAGTTAGTACCCTAACCATTAACCCCTAACCCTTAACTCTTGACCTCTGGGGTCAAGTGGAGTAGACCAGGGGATGTAGCGACAAGTCAGTATCTTACAATAACCTTTAACCCCTGACCCTAACTCTTAACCCCTGGGGTCAAGTGGAGTAGACCAGAGGATGTAGCGACAAGTCAGTATCTTACAATAACCTTTAACCCCTGACCCTAACTCTTAACCCCTGGGGTCAAGTGGAGTAGACCGGGGCCTGTAGCGACAAGTTAGTGCCTTACCTGACCCTTATCCCCTGACCTTAACCCCTGACCCAAACCCTTAACCCCTAACCCCTGGGGTCAGGTTGAGTAGACCGGGGCCTGAAATGATGGGTAAGTAGTGGTACCTTACAATAACCCCTGACCCCTAAGTGGAGCCTGATAGGATCTTGAACAGCGTAAGGTTATGGCATGATGGAGGCTGATGGCATTTTCTGTGTCTTGTGATGCCAGTTCCATGCAGTGGCGTCAGATCAACGATGATGACCGCGAACGACTGAGTCATCGCGCCGAGGATGGCGAGTTCTGGTAAGAAGCATTATGCACACTGTACACTACACGTGTACACTACACGTGTACACTACACGTGTACACTACGCGACGGTTTTAGGATGTGCTAACAACTGTCAGATGACAGCCTTTGTAAAAAGTGCAGTACACGGCCTGCGGTCTAGGACAGAGACTACCGAAACGAGAGCAACAGAGGATCAAGAGCTTGAACCTGTCTCGGATAGGTTCTGCTGCCAAATATGGCCATAAATGAATCTTTAACGTTGCATTTATATAGCAGTTGCTTTTGTTTTTTGTCCATTCTTGAGGCCCCGTTCAGCGAGGGCATCAATAATACCCCAAAAAGGGCAAGGGCATTATTTAAGGGCATAAAAAATAATGGGTAAAGCAACTGCTTTTAAGTGCTTCGATTATAGAAACAAGAGATGGTCTATTATTCATTTTCCTTTTTTTCCATCTTTTATATTTTATGGTTAGCAAAAGTTTTTCTATCCGTTTCAGTATACTCTCCAAAGTGAATAACCTGCACTTCCATTTTTTTACAATTTCAAAGTAATGCAAATTATCAATTTAAATCATTCTATCTTTCTTGTCAAAGAACATGGTTTGGCTGCTCCCTAACCCCCTCTGCAGTCACATCCATGTTGCGACAAAAGCAGCTGATTTGTCCTCTTACCTTGCTGTCTATCCTGCAGGATGTCCTTCACAGACTTCCTGCGCCACTACTCAAGGCTGGAGATCTGCAACCTGACCCCTGATGCTCTCTCTGATGACTCCATCACCAAGTGGGCTCTGTCCATGTACAACGGCAACTGGAGGAGAGGCTCCACAGCAGGAGGCTGCCGCAACTACCCCCGTACGCCTCTTTCACCTACCTTCGACGTCCGCCCACCACACCTGCCTACACCTGGCGTCTATACCTGTCCATATATAACCTTGAAACACCTGGCTTCTATACCTGTCCATATATTTCCTTGTACACCTGGCGTCTTTACCTGTCGATATATAACCTTGTACACCTCTCTTCTATACCTGTCCATATATTGCCTGCAACTAGCTCCAAACTTGGCATATACAACCTTGTACACCTGGCTTCTATACCTGTCCATGTATAACCTTGAACACCTGGCTTCTATACCTATCCATAAATAACCTAGTACACCTGGCTTCTTTACCTGTCCATATATGGCCTAGTACATCTGGCTTCTATACCTGTCCATAGATTGCCTTGTACATCTGGTGTCTATTCCTGTCCATGTGTAACCTAGAACACCTGGTGTCTACACCTGTCCATACCTAGTGTACCGGGTCTATACCTGACTCCAAACATAGTACACTGGTCTTTGATACCTGTCCATACGTAGCCACATTAAGCTGGACATGGCACCTCAGTTAAGCTCTGGAACCCCAGACACCAGGTCCTCAGTCCTGATCTTGATTATCGTGGGTTCCAGAAACCTTCTGGACAAACCCCCAGTTTGTGATCAAGCTGGATGAGGAGGATGATGACCCCGAGGACGGAGAGGAGGGCTGCAGTATGGTGGTCGGGCTGATCCAGAAGAACCGTAGGAAGTTGAGGAAGGTCGGAGAAGACATGCACACCATGGGCTTCGCCATCTATGAGGTATATATGTAGATGGTTACTGCAGGAAGCTGTCTGTATCACAGTAAACATGTTATACACTAAGTACAGTTCTACGAGGTCCATCAGTCCTCTGATGAACATCTAGGTGGTCTAGGTTCTCTGATATCTTGTCTCCTGTTGTTGTCTTCCAGGTTCCTGAGGAGGTATGTGACACCGTCTTTCCTGGCCTTCCGATTGGTTGGATGGACTTTGGAACACTTGACTTTTAGATGAATCGGATTGGCTGGCTACAGGCACGACAACATTAAACCTGCCAAAAGGGATTGGGTTAACTAGATCAGTTAAATCCATTTGAATGCATTACCTTACCTTCTCTATCTTTGTGCTTATAACAGAGACCGGTGACTGACTTCTTTATACTCAAACACAGGAGGGTGGAGTAGATGGTAGCTCTGTGTAGACAACATAGGACTGGCTGCTTTGCAAGTAAAAGATATCGGGTAGGGAGAGGTGAAACAAATCAAATGCAATGAGCAGCTCCATGCAAAACAGAAGGCCGGCGGAAGGGAGCAGTGGAGTGATGTCCAGCCTCTTTCCGTGAGGCTCCAAACCTGAGAATATAAACTCAAACTCCTTGCTGTAGCTATCAGGCTCTAGCTCCAAGGCTCTAGCCACTAAATTCTGGGCTCTAAACTCCAGGCTCCGGGCTCTAGCCCCCAGGCTCTAAACTCCAGGATGAAGCCTCAAGGCTCTAGCCTCTGGGCTCTAGCCTCCGGGCTCTAGCCTCCAGGCTCTAGCCTCCAGGCTCCGGGCTCTAGCCTGGGGGCTTTAAACTCCAGGCTCTAAACTCCAGGATGTAGCCCCCAGGCTCTAACCTCTAAACTCCAGGAAGTATCCCCAGGCTCCAGCCTCCAGGATCTAGCCTCCAGGCTCTAAACTCCAGGATCTAGCCTCCAGGCTCTAAACTCCAGGATCTAGCCTCCAGGCTCTAAACTCCAGGATCTAGTCTTTAGGCTCTAAACTCCAGGATCTAGTCTTTAGGCTCTAAACTCCAGGATCTAGTCTTTAGGCTCTAAACTCCAGGATCTAGTCTTTAGGCTCTAAACTCCAGGATCTAGTCTTTAGGCTCTAAACTCCAGGATCTAGTCTTTAGGCTCTAAACTCCAGGATCTAGCCTCCAGGCTCTAAACTCCAGGATCTAGCCTCCAGGCTCTAAACTCCAGGATCTAGCCTCCAGGATCTAGCCTCCAGGCTCTAAACTCCAGGATCTAGTCTTTAAGCTCTAAACACTTTGAAGTAGCTCCCAGGCTCTCGCCTCCGGGCTACAGCGCAGGTCAACACAAAGGCTTGTGAGCTGTAGTCATGCGGTTCTACGAGGCCACTTGTGATGGATAACTCTCCTCTCCAGTTCTCCGGCCAGAGGAACATTCATCTGAACAAGAACTTCTTCCTGCGTCATGCGGCGGCGGCGCGCTCCGAGACCTTTGTCAACCTGCGGGAGGTGTGCAGCCGCTTCCTGATGCCCCCCGGGGAGTACCTGATCCTCCCCTCCACCTTTGAACCCCACAAGAACGGGGACTTCTGTGTCCGGGTGTTCTCTGAGAAGCAGGTCGAGTTCCAGTAGGTGTTGTTGGACAAAGTTAGACAAAGTATTCGTAAATCACCTGTTTGTTATTGTTGAATGAAGCGGAGAGGAGCTTAAAAGTACATGTGTTTCTCCTGCAGAGAGCTGGACGACCCGGTGGAATGTAACGTAAAACAGGTGGGTGGGTGTTGGGGTGTGTGTTTCATTATTCACTACTACCGCGCAGATGAGAAGATGGGAAAATGACTGAATCTATATTATTTTGTGCACTGATGTTTATGGAGATGGTGGTGGTGGTAGTAGTGTTTAGACAAAGCATGAAGGAGTTTAAGAACTTCTGGTTCAAAGTAGTAGTCAATGGGGTAACCAGCCTTCTGTCGTCGGCTTCGACAAACATCACAACACACCTGGTGGTTGGCCTCAAATGTTGAGGGATGACGATGAAGAATGATCTGTTCAAACCAGGTGGACATTGATGAAGATGATGTTGGTGAACGCTTCAGATCTCTGTTTGGACAACTAGCAGGAGAGGTGAGTGCCACACGCACACACACACACACACACACACACAACACCACACACACAACACACACACACACACACACACACACACACACACACACACACACACACACACACACACACACACACACACACACACACACACACACACACACACACACACACACACACACACACACACACACACACACGGTACAACGTGTGACCTTGGGTCTCCTCTTGTCTAGGACAGCGAGATCTCCGCCTTTGAGCTGAAGAAAATCCTCAACAGAGTGGTGACCCAACGTATGTCAACACTGTTTACTAACCCTAAGCCATCAGTAAGGTCTCTGTTCTTTCTAACCCCTACCTGTTCCTTATTGACCTGTCTCTGTACTGTCTAACCCCTACCTGCTCGTTAATGACCTGTCTTTGTGCTGTCTAACCCCTACCTGCTCCTTAATGACCTGTCTTTGTGCTGTCTAACCCCTACCTGCTCCTTAATGACCTGTCTTTGTGCTGTCTAACCCCTACCTGCTCCTTAATGACCTGTTGGTTATTCCAGGTTCGGACATCAAGACCAGCGGCTTCAGTTTGGATACCTGTCGCAACATGGTCAACCTTCTAGACGTATCCTTCACCAACTATCTACAATCTTATCTCTATGGTAAGGACTCTTTGTTACTGGGTCAGGTCACTGGTTACCTGGGCTAGCTACTAGCTAGATGGTTTAGTTACTAGGTCAGGTTACTGGTTAACTGGGCTAGCTACTAGCTGGTGGGTCTAGTTACTAGGTCTGCAGCAGGTTAGTTTTGTCGGTGTTGGTTTCCTAGATGTTTCTGCAGAAAGACGGCAGCGGTCGCCTGGGTCTGGTGGAGTTCAAGATTCTGTGGACCAAGATTGAGAACTTCCTGGTGAGTAGAGTATCTGCTAGTATATTTTACCAGGATGCGTTGTGGTGGTGTGTTCTTTTGACTGGATGTTACCGAGAGGAGATGGCAGGATGGTCTCATAGTTCTGCTGTTGGGCTCCAAGCTGATATGGTCAGGGTTCCATTCCCAATGTGGGCAGTCTACTCGTAGGAATCCTAGCATGAGATTCCCCCTGATATGGACCTTTTTATTCGTAACCCAAGCAGACTACTCACATTGCGTGTACCCCATCCACAACTATTTGTGTACTTTTGGTGCTTTAAAATTATATTCACCAACTACATTTTTTTGTAATTATTTAATACACACAAACTAGTTGTTTCGCAGTTGTTGGATCTCGTTAAGTTTTGTCCGATGTGTACCACAGCTGATATGTAAAATGTGGCTGCCCGCAAGCATAATGACCCGTCTCTGTACTCTCTAACGCCAACCTGCTCCTCAATGACCTGTCGCTGTACTGTTCAACCCCAACCTGCCCCTTAATGATCGGTCTCTGTACTGTCTAACCCCCACATGCTCCTTAATGACCTCTCTGTACTGTCTAACCCAGTTCCTACCAGCTCCTTAATGGTGTAGATCTGAATTCCCCTGGATGAAAGCTTCTGATAAATGACTTAATAGTGCATTAGGCCGGCCATCTGAGGGTGCCTAATGGTAGGGGGAGTATATTGATCGTTTCATATCAGATTCACCTCGGCTGGGGTCCTGATGGATGGAGGGATATTTGCATAGACTTGTGTGTGGTACAGTATATGGTTTTATGATAAAAGCATCTGCTTAAAGACTAAATGTAACTCGCTACAGAAGAATACTGGTCTGGGTGATCCACAACAATGGTTATGGTTAACAACCATAACCATTTCTCCTGGTTTCACTTCAAGCATCATGTTACTGATATCGTATGGCAAAATGATATGGTCTGCCAATGAGCATTCAAAATGTATATAGTGTTACACTGTTTAGGACTATATAAACAATATAACACTTTGGTCTCTTGGAACACAGATTATAATACTCTATCAATCCCTCTTTCGGTCTCACTCTGTCACTATATCTCACTGCTAATACTATATAACTCTATATCCATGTCTCAGTCTTATACTATAGTCACACTGATACCATATCCCAGTCAAATACTATACTCACTCTTTAACTATCTAAGTCTAATACTATACTCCCTCTTATACCATATCTCAGTCTAATACTATACTCACTCTTTAACTATCTAAGTCTAATACTATACTCCCTCTTATACCATATCTCAGTCTAATACTATACTCACTCTTTAACTATCTAAGTCTAATACTATACTCCCTCTTATACCATATCTCAGTCTAATACTATACTCACTCTTTAACTATCTAAGTCTAATACTATACTCCCTCTTATACCATATCCCAGTCAAATACTATACTCACTCTTTAACTATCTAAGTCTAATACTATACTCCCTCTTATACCTGATCTCAGTCTTATACTATGATCACTCTTTGACTATATCAGTCAAATACTTTACTCACTCTTATACCTGATCTCAGTCTTATACTATGATCACGCTTATCCCATATCTCAGTCTAATAGATATACTCACTCTTATCCCATATCTCAGTCTAATAATATACTCTTATACTATAGCCCAGTCTAATACTATACTCACTCTTATAATTAAGCTCAGTCTACTACTATACCATTATACTATAGCTCTAATACTGTATCTCACTATGTCTTCTATATCATACTCTAATACTTTATAAGTCCAGGCCCAACATAAAGGTGAGTTTAGTACAAAATGTGTCACCTCATAGAAGTGCCAGGGAGAAGGAGGTGTTAGATGTTAACCAGGTGTTAACTAGTTGTGGTGTATTGTAGAATATCTACCGGGAGAAGGACGTGGATAAGTCTGGCTGCATGAGCTCCACCGAGATGAGAATGGCGGTGGAGGAAGCAGGTAAGAAACACATCCGTCTGCCGCTTGTGTTTCACAAGGGATGGATCAGCACCCTTAAACCCGGGCTAGGCTCCAGCGGCGACCCCTTAGGCTGACCTGATCCACCTCTCCGTGTGTGTCCCCGCAGGCTTCCGTCTGGACAACTCCCTGAACCAGATCCTGGTGGCTCGCTACAGTGATTCGGACCTCACCGTGGACTTTGATAACTTTGTGTGCTGCCTGATTCGCCTGGAGAGCATGTTCAGTACGTATCGCCGCGGTAGCCCCTCAATCCTCGGGTGTTGCGTAACGTTGTTACGGACCCCCATGCACCAAATGTATAAGAGCAATGCATTGTGGGTGATATCCACCTTCGGAGTGAGCATTATCATTGACCCTAAGTCCCCCGAGGGTCGACGTTCGATGGAACCACTCATGAAATGGCAGCTAGCGCTTAGAGCCAAGATGGCCGGTATGTAAATAAGGGACATGCATCCTCATGATTGAACTTCCTTTCCCCACAGAAACATTCAACGCCATTGACAATGACGGGGCGGGAAATGTGGAACTGAATATTATAGAGGTAGATTGATCAGATTATATCAATACTAGATAAATTGATCACGATCAATCCCTCTGTCTGTCTCACTCTCTCTATAACTCAGTCTAATACTATGCCCACTCTTAATACTACATCTCAGTTTAATGCTATACCAACTTATTCTACATCTAATACTATATCTCACTGTCTACATCACTCTAATACTATACGTTTCATACTATATCTTCCTATGTCTGTAAGTAATGTGAGTTGGGCTCCTCTCTTCAGTGGCTGAACCTGACTCTGGTCTGACGCGGTACTGCCCCCTGGTGGTCATCAGTCACCCTGGTCTGACGCGGTACTGCCCCCTGGTGGTCAACAGTCACCCTGGTCTGACGCGGTACTGCCCCCTGGTTGCCAACTGGCACCCTGCTGTCTGGTACGCAGGTCTTTCTCTGCAGCATAGCCGTCTGTATAATCAGACTTAGACATATTAGCTAATATATACAGAACTTTAGTTAGAAGTGGTGGGATATAGAATCATGTATCGATTGGAATTTTACTTTGCAAACCAAGGTGTCACACTTCATCTGGATCCATTACAATTAAAAACTGTCGACACAGAAACGTGTTTTTATTTACAAAAAAATAACAATAAATAGTAAGCTGCAGGGTGGAGTAAACACAGTACTCATTGACCTCAATGTTCAGGTGGAGGTGTGTCAAGAGTCTTCAGGTGGTATGTTCAGGTGGAGGTGTGTCAAGAGTCTTCAGGTGGTATGTTCAGGTGGAGCAGGGTTAAGAGTCTTTGGGTGGAGCGCTACGGTGTGCGTACTCCTCCGCCCACCTCAGCACCTCTGTGATGTCACTGCTGGTTCCCGTTCCCTTGGCGACCAGCTGCGACCCCCCGGAGGACCCCCCAAGGTGTGAGCACACGGCCGCGGCCCAATCACACGCTGCCACCGCCAAGTAGCCCTGTCACAATAAAAGCCCTTTCAATCGATACTAAAGACAAGTATATAACGTGACACGTTTATCGTGATACGCATTGTAGCGTGACTAATATATTGCAATACGCATCGAAACCTAACATATATCGTATTGTGACATGTACTGTGATACGCTTCGTTGTGTGACCCATGCATCATAAAGTATTAATATATAGTTTTTCTATATTATACGCAAGGGTTCCTGATAATAGTTTATACATTTATGATTTATATGATAACTGGTGACGTATGGATCACGTGGTTCCTCACCTTGGGAACCTGACAGGCACACAGGACCTTCCCAGAGCTCTGCTGGTGGGACAGCAGCATGACCAGACTGTCAGGACGCCTGGAGCTCACCTGGTTCACCGTCTTCATCAGCACCTACAACACACAGAACATAATCCTAGTACAACTGCTGCCTACTTAGGCTACCTGGCCTGTTGCACCGTCTTTATAGGTGTGAGGGTCAAGTGGGGCGTGCGAGGGTAGGGAAGCTACTCACAGACAGACTGTCAGCCTCTACTCGCTCCACCAGCACAGTCTGCTCCCCCTTCTGCTGCAGCAGCTCCTCGGCCCGCACTGCTGCCTGGACAACAAGCAACACCTCCATCACCTTCCCCTCCAACACCAATCCACCGGGAGGCCCAGTGCGGAGCTCCACCGGGAGGCCCAGTGCGGAGCTCCACCGGGAGGCCCAGTGAGGAGCTCCACCGGGAGGCCCAGTGTGGAGCTCCAACAAGAGGCCCAGTGTGGAGCTCCACCGGGAGGCCCAGTGTGGAGCTCCACCAGGAGGCCCAGTGCGGAGCCCCACCAGGAAACTCACCTCTTGGCTCTCCACCTTCCTGAGGGCCGTGTTGGTGGTTCTCTGGAGGCTGCGGAGTTGAGCCTGCAGTTCCCTCCTCTGCCACTGGGGGACAGGTGTGGAGTCCACAGCCTGGGGGGTTGACAGGCAGAATTAGACAAGTGGTGGATAGACAGGTTGGGTTGTTCAGGTAGAGGTTAGACAGATACAGGTTAATCAGGTAAGGCTAAAGAAATAGTGTTAAACATGTTTTGACAGGTAGGAGGGAGACAGGTTGGGTTGGACAGATTGTGGTTAGACAGACAGGTAGTGTTGAGACTGACGGGTATTGGTTAGACAGATGGGGGAAAGACAGACAGGTAGAGCTGGACAGGTAGGGGTAGATAGGAAGTGATGTCGTACATCGGTCAGCAGTCCGACCTCCTTGGCGAGGCGCTGGGCGTCATTTCGACGGGAAAGAGGAGAGAGGAGGAGGAGGAGGAGGAGGAGGAGGAGGAGAAGGAGGCCGTCCTGGTGATGAGGGACGCTACAGTCTGAGCCAAGACCTGACCAGCGTCCCGGGCCTGGAGAACATAGGAAGTAAACAGGAAGTACCAAATCAGAACATGAACCTCCTAACAACCAGGCAGTTGGCTGCTTATTTATCTCAACTCGGGCATCCAGGCACTCTGCCAAATGTGGGGCTCTCACAGCATAACAAACGGAGGCACTCAGCAACGGAAAGGCAGCAATTAAAACTCTTTGTTCCCATCCATAACAATTGCAACACGTGCCACCCAGGCACACCACATAAAAAAATATGGCCTCTGGGCCCAAAGTTTCAGTACTTGTTTGGCTTTTAAAAAGGTACAGTAAGTCTGTTAAGTTTCTTAAAGGGACAGTACCCATTTGGTTTCTTAAAGGGACAGTAGCTGTTTGGTTCCTTAAAGGTACAGTACCTGTTTGGCTGGTTCCCCGGTAAGTGCCACGACTCTACTGACGCCCTTCATCATCTGGCGCTCTGAGACCACCACCAGGTCCTCGATCGCCCCGGTCCGCAGCAGGTGTCTACAGAAGGTCACAATCAACTACTGGTATACTCTCCATCATCGGCTCATTTATCGTGGTGATGAGACTCACGTTCCACAGCATAGCTCCACAGAGTGGTGTCCTTCTGTGTGGCCGTCCAGAAGCTCTGCGACCGGCACCCCCACCGACACCACCCGCACTGGGTCGGGATACAGCTGGATACACAGACCACCTCCTTAATCACACAGAACACTGTCGCATAGACCACACCCCCCCCCTCCAACACAGACCACACCCCCTCACATCCAGACCACACCCCCTCACATCCAGACCAACCCCCCCACATCCAGACCACCCCCCCTCAAACACAGATCACACCCCCTCACATCCAGACCACACCCCCTCACATCCAGACCAACCCCCCACATCCAGACCCACCCCCCTCAAACACAGATCACACCCCCTCACATCCAGACCACACCCCCTCAAACACAGACCACACCCCCTCACATCCAGACCACATACCCTCAAACACAGACAGCCCCCCTTCACAGACCACACCCCCTCTCATCCAGACGCTAGGTGAACTCCAACCTCGTCCACGGTCCGGAGCCCAGGGATGGTCCTGGCGTTCCTCAGGGGAACCTCTCGAGAGTAGACCTCCTGGTCGGCCACAATCACGTCCTCCACCAGCCGCTGCACCTCCTGCAGCTGAGTGGTGCTCAGGGAACCCTGGAACACACAGGGCTCCTGCGTTAGCCAGCCCTCCCAGCCTGCTGTGGGTCCCCCCCACCCCCCCCGGCACTGTTTGGGCTTCACCTTGATGCTGAAGTCGAAGCGCAGGCGCTTGGGGCCCACGTGGGAGCCCCTCTGCTGCGTGTTGGGCCCCAGGACGGAGCGCAGGGCCCAGCTGAGGAGGTGGGTCGCCGTGTGCTTCGCCATGCAGGACAGCCTCTGGGCCTGGAGCAGGGCAGAGGGGGATGGAATGGGAAAGGTAGATATAGGTTGGTGAAACTTCTAGACATTTAGGTCCTAGAGTAGCGTAACTTGTAGTTCAAGGGCGGTGTAAGCTGGAGTTCTTCGGGGAGGAATCTTGTCGTTCTTAGGGTGGGGTATCTATTAGTTCTAGGGTGGGGTAACTTGTAGTTCTAGGGCGGTGTTACTTGTACTTCTAGGGTGCTGTAACTTGTAGTTCTAGGATCATGTAACTTGTAGTTCTAGGGTGGTGATGGTGTCTTTCTATAAATTGGAAGGTACTCTATAGTGTGGGAACCTCTCCTACCTGGTCCAGGTGGAGGTGGAGCATGTCTCCAACCTTCAGTGCATATGCAGCTGGAACCAGGTGGAGAACATAGCCACCGGCCACGGCCACTTCCTCTACCGGGTACAGCACATCCTGTGGAGAGACGGCAAATCAGAATCACAGTGACTGTTGTGTATAACAGCTCACACATCACAGCGGCTATAGTGTATAGGTTGCGGCTTGTTTGCTAGGTTACGGTTGCTAGCGTTACGGCAGGCTGTTCTGACTGGTCAGTTGTGCTGGGTGGCGGATAGTTTGCTAGGCTACGGTTGCTAGGGGTACAGTGGGCTGTACTGACCGGTGAGTCGTGCCTGGAGAGGTAGCCCTGGTCATGTGACTGTCCACCCTGCTCGGCGTAGAAACTGGTCCGGTCCAATAGGACCAGGCAGCGCTGCCCAGGCGCCACCTCCGACACCTGCTGCTGACCGATGAACAGCGCCTTCACCGCCGCAGTGCATTCTGGGAAAACTAACAGCACAGAGCCAGGTTAAAAGAAAGGTACATTGTGAGCATTACTGCATAACATCCAGTAGTAGCAGTATAGATGTACAGTATGTACTTATTGTTACTGCTATCATAGCTTTAATTTGGTAGAAATGAACAAACCACATAAGATCATGGATATGAGCCTCCTCTGGTCTAAAATTCCTACACGCAGTCCGCTCGGACTCAAACCTTAGTATTCTGCTGACCTACGTTTGAACAGAGAATGGTTCTGGTTCTGTACTATGGTTCTGGTACTAGGATGTCTGGTATAACAAAGGTTCAGTGGTCCTTGGCTGCATCTCTTTCTCCCCATCTCCCATACACTCCTGTCTATCCATTATAAAGCATAAAAATGCAAAAAAAAACTAAGACAAAGGTTGAACAATGGTTCAGTACTATGGTTCTGGTACTAGGTCTGGTTGAACAATGGTTCAGTACTATGGTTCTGGTACTCGGTCTGGTTGAACAATGGTTCAGTACTATGGTTCTGGTACTCGGCCTGGTTGAACAATGGTTCAGTACTATGGTTCTGGTACTAGGTCTGGTTGAACAATGGTTCAGTACTATGGTTCTGGTACTAGGTGGACTGGTTGAATAATGGATCAGGTACCATATCGGCCGTTGTGCAGGTTGTACTGGTACTTTGGGCTCTGGTCCGTGTGTTCGATTCCCTGCTGCTTGAGCGACGCCAGGGTGTGGACGTCCAGATGGGTCTCACTCTCTGATGCCACGGCTGGTTCTGAGCCACGCTAGAGAGAGAGAGAGAGAGAGAGCGAGAGCGAGAGAGAGAGACAACAGCCATGATCATTATTATAAAGTAGGGGTGACCTTGAATCTTGAACGATTCAAATCTTCGATAAAAAGACATTAAGTAGTATGGGAAACCACGGTGATAAGACAATGATTATTTATAATATAAAGAAATATGTCCTATATGATTCAACGATCAGACGACAAAGGGTCTGGCATAACGAATCGGATTTGACTTTGCTCAACCATAGTCACAGACACCCCATAATAAAGAGGTGGGTCAGTGGATCACCTTGTGGTTTGTGGCCAGCAGCTGGTCCAGCAGAGCCTGGTCCACCTGCAGTCCCCTCTCCTCCAGGATGAGCTGCAGCAGGTCCAGGGGGAAGCCCAAGTTCCTATGCAGAGACCAGGCCACCGGGGCTGCCATCAGAGGGAGGTTAGAGCTGCCTGGCTCTGGATGACTGGTTCTATTAATCCTGGCTAGGTCTTGATGGCTGGTCGTATTAATACTGTCTAGGTCTGGATAGCTGGTCGTATTAATACTGTCGAGGTGACTGGTTATATTAATTCTGTCGAGGACTGGGTGACTGTTAATAATGTCTGAGTGACTGGTTCTGGTAATACTGTCTCTGACTGGGTTCTATACTGTCTAGTTCTGGATGAATGGTTATATTAATCCTGTCGAGGACTGGGTGACTGGTTATAATGTCTAGGTCTGAGTGACTGGTTCTGGTAATACTGTCAAGGTGACTGCTAGGGAACGGTTTGATACCTCACCTGGGAACAGGGGTTGGCTGTTGTGGTTGCTAGGTAACGGTGCGGTCTTGTTGATGATCCTGACTCCCAGCTGCAGAGAGCTCAAGAACTGGTCCTCATTATCGTCAATGACCGACACGATCTGGGAGCACATTACATCGACTGTCATATCGCAGAATATTTAACAGTTATCCCTCGAGCCCATGAGGGCAAGAGGGATAATTGTTTTAGTAAAATTCAACTTCATTCCATATTTAGTTGACTTCTTTGTTGCATTTGGAACTGATTTATCTAATAATGAGCTTAGAAAGTAGCCTACTAGTAGGCTATAACTTATAGCCTGCTAGTAGCTCAGCCAATCAAAACGCAGTGATAGCCCACTAGTTAAATTTTACTAAACAGCCATATACAGTGTGTGTATGTATGTATATATATATATATATATATATATATATATATATATATAACATATATACACACACACACACACACACACACACACACACAAAAGTAAAAAAAGTACAGGTATATATAATAAACTGTATACAACTGTAGTTCTTGTTACCTGTTCCTGGTGTCTCTGAAGCTCTGGGTAGGCATCACCCTGATAACACATAACCAACAAATAAGGGAGAGTGACAGACAGACAGACAGACAGGCAGGCAGACAGACAGACAGACAGACTCACCAGCACCTGGACCACGGTGGGCACCAGGCTCCCCAGAGCTCCCTGGGGGGCCTGGAGGACCTCGGTGGAGAACCGGACCGCTCTCCTCAGAATCCTCCTCAAAACAAGCCTGACACACACACACACACAAACACACACACACACAGTTGAAGCCGTCTCTTCCGTGAACCAGGCTCTGAGGCTTCAGTGTAAACGTTATCTGGAGGAGGGACTCACTCGGGTCCCGACATGCCGGGGGAGACTCCGTCGGCGATGCACACGGCGAGGGTGCGGACGTGGTCGGCGACCACGCGGTACGCCATGTCCACGCGTCCCTCCAACCCCGGGGCCACACGACCTCCGTACGGCCCGCAGCGCGACACCTGCCCACACACACACACACACACACACACACACACACACACACACACACACACACACACACACACACACACACACACACACACACACACACACACACACACACACACACACACACACACACACACACACAAACTCAGCGTGTGGTCCTCCTTAACCAGAGCACCATCAGAGCACCTTCTGCGCACCAGTCCATGAGTTAGGTTGATGACAGAGTAGTGCTAGGAAACTACAAGGCTACAAGTCACCATGTGACAGGTGATGCCTGAGCTGGTGGAGATGTGGTCACCATGGTAACAGGTGATGTCTGAGCTGGTGGATGATGTGGTCACCATGGTAACAGGTGATGTCTGAGCTGGTGGATGATGTGGTCACCATGGTAAAAGGTGATGTCTGAGCTGGTGGATGATGTGGTCACCATGGTAACAGGGGATGTCTGAGCTGGTGGATGATGCGGTCACCATGGTAACAGGTGATGTCTGAGCTGGTGGATGATGTGGTCACCATGGTAACAGGTGATGTCTGAGCTGGCGGATGATGTGATCACCATGGTAACAGGGGATGTCTGAGCTGGTGGATGATGTGGTCACCATGGTAACAGGGGATGTCTGAGCTGGTGGATGATGTGGTCACCATGGTAACAGGGAATGTCTGAGCTGGTAGATGATGTGGTAAACATAGTAACAGGTTATGTCTGACCTGGTGGATGTGGTCCAGCAGGGGGCTGAAGAGGTCGGTGTCGTAGTTGGAGCGCCTGTCCTGCAGCACGGCTAGCAGGCGCTCCAGACCCAGGCCAGTGTCCACACTCTGCTGGGGGAGGGGCCGCAGGCTGCCGTCCGCCTCCCTGCCAAGCACCCAACACAAGGAGACCATCACCTCAACATGGACTCAGTATGCTCTCATGGACGGTTCCACCAATACATTGGTCTGCTCTGGCTGTGTATTCTTTAACCATTTGAACTTTTAGTTTAGGTTTAACTTTTTAAATGATTAGATGCTTTCGCTGAGTTATCCATTCTGTGTGTTCTAGTTCTACCTGTTGCACTGCATGAATACCAGGTTCAACGGGGTTCTTCCTGTTGTACTTCAGGTAGACCAGGTTCTATGGGGTTCTACCTGTTGTACTTCAGGTAGACCAGGTTCTATGGGGTTCTACCTGTTGTACTTCAGGTAGACCAGGTTCTATGGGGTTCGAAGTGTTGTACTTCAGGTAGACCAGGTTCTATGGGGTTCTACCTGTTGTACTTCATGTAGACCAGGTTCTATGGGGTTCTACCTGTTGTACTTCATGTAGACCAGGTTCTATGGGGTTCTACCTGTTGTACTTCAGGTAGACCAGGTTCTATGGGGTTCTACCTGTTGTACTGCATGAACACCAGGTTCCAGAGCTCCACCACCTCTGGGCTGTCTTTGTTGACCAGAGGGCTGGCGTCTCGGCCCCCCAGGTGGTCGTAGTGGATCTCTGAGCAGGGGCCGCAGGGGCCCGTGTCCCCCATCTCCCAGAAGTTCTCCTGCAGACCGAACGGGAGAACGCGATTCTTTGGCACCCTGCACACACACACACACAACATTACTATACCTCATATCCATGTTACGTATATTCAATATAGAATATATTATTAATGACGTCTTCTTTGTTATATAATATGTTCTACGCTAACCCAATGTCCAGCCAGATGTTTCGTGTCTCTTCGTCCGCAGGCAGTCCACTCGCTGCGTCTCCAGAGAAGTAGGAAACGTAGAGGCGGTCTGGAGACATACCATAATGCTCGGTGAGCAGACTCCAGGCCATGGCACATGCTTCCTCCTGCACACAGGATGTGACATCACTTCTAGCTGTGGAGGTTACGTTGAGCAGTCCGGCTGCGTTTCAAAGGTTTGCCTGTTTAATCGTTTTCTAGCTAGGGTCGCACCTTGAAGTAGTCGCCGAAGGACCAGCTCCCCATCATCTCGAAGAAGGTGTGGTGGTAGATGTCCCGCCCCACGTCGTCCAGGTCGTTGTGCTTCCCGCCGGCCCGGACACACTTCTGACTGTTGACCACCCGCCGGTAGCGGGCCATTTCACTGCGAGGGTCCACGGTCCCCAGCAGGATAGGCTTGAACTAAACAGCACAGTCAGATTACAACAAGGCTGCAAGTTGCAGCCAAAAATATTTTGTATAAACTCCTTTATTCTGATCGATTCAATATTTGTCAATACAATGTCATAACTAACACCAAATACCTAACACAAGTTAAAGTGATGTCTTAATTGTGCTGCCTTTATTTGACAAGCAGTATTGGTATTAATGGTATTAATTAAATATTTGAATCATTGAATCATTAGGCAGCAAATGTTTTGCATGAATACTTGATAAATTACCTCACCGATCATTGTGTATTATCAACATTTGATCAATGGACAACTTCGATTTATCACCTAATAGTGGCATTCTCAAATTACTTGTTTAGCCTTCAACTATCACTTAACTTCTCCATTCATAATATGTATTACAATACTGTCCTTCCAGGCAGGATGACAGCACCAGGCTCGGTCGACAGGTATGAGAAGCTGACCTGGTTCATCCCGGCGTTAACGAACAGGAGGCTGGGGTCTCCCCGCGGTCGGACAGGGGACGAGGGGACATACAGATGTTGGTGTTTCTGTTCAAAAAAATCTATAAATGTCTGGCGAACATTTTTAGAGGAGAACTTGGTGGAGTATGACCTCCTTAGATGTCCTCCCAGACCTTTCATACGCACTAAAACGTTCATCTTTCTGTCTTCAGATGAAGCGAATAAACAGCAGCGGGGATTTCAGCTGTACGGACAGTCCGTCATGTCCCTTGTAAGATTTAGTTCAGGTTATTTACTTATTTCAGTTTAATAATGTGAGACCAGGCATGTTTACGCCATGGTAATTCTTCTTCAGAAGCCCAGGGCGGCCTCTACACCAGTAGCTCGGTTGCTGCTGCCCTCTTCAGGCCAACCTGTATTTTTACATAGGCCTATAATGGTGCATCATCTTTCATCTCAACCTTTCCTCCAAAGGTTTTGCGGTCGGTCTGTGGAGTTATCAATTGCGTAAAGAACAGTATTAACCTTGCAAATTAACCTTCCAAAATGTATTTTGAAAAAAGGTTCCATCCTCCGTTAAAAAGTTAACAGGTGTCTTTCCACCCAATGAGACGCAGTGTCATCAGAGCTGATTAGAAGCACCTGGTCCAGCCTCACGGTCTCGTTTGGACAGTTTGAACTTTACCTGTTGGTTAGGCTATCGCGGAGAAAAATATAGTTAGTGAATATTGTTATACAGTTGTTAATTAGTGAATAGTAATAGTAGTAAGTACTAAGGAGTAAGTATTGAAGGATGCAGAAGGGTTTGAAGAAGTACTTTGTGAACATGGATGAGTATCTGGCCAGCCTCGGCCTGTACCGCAAGATGCTGGCGCGAGACGCGTCCTGTCTGTTCCGCGCGGTCTCCGAGCAGGTAATGCTAACTTTGCTTCAAATGTTAATGCTTTTACACATTTTACATTTCATTATAATACATTAAATCTCCTCGAGTTCTTCTGTCATCTGTCATTTTGTGCAGCCTATAGTTTTGCCCGTGTTTTAGGATAGTGACAGTCCGTGTTACGCCTATGAATACTGGCCCGTTATTGAGTTTTGTTTTTTTACCAGTTCATGAGTCTAAATATTTGTTTAGCAGTGCACTGACTGGCCAGCCGCCTTATAGATATCCTAATTAGAATCATAGCATTTTACAAAGTAGCCTAGGAAATGCCCAAAGGTAAATCAACGCCATAAACACTGACTAGCTTTTTATGGGGAGAGAAGCAACGGTGGTGGACCTTATTAACGCCCTATCGGTCTGTAAAATGCTAATCAAATGTAGGCCTATTTATTAAGCACATTTAATAACAAGGTGGGGAGGGATCTTGTGTTTAATTCATGTTTTTGTTATAATACACGCCTCAGTAGGCCATATGAAGAAAACTGTGTGTGTGGGGGAGAGAGATTGCAGTGACTTGGCTGGATTTACATCCAATAAGGGTAATTGTAGTGGGTCAAGGAGCCCAATTTATTAGGGCACCAATTTGGGGCAGTCCGCCGAGGTCACTTTGCCTACGTTTGGTGTGATGCTGGGGCGATATGTGATGCTGAAGCCCGCTGCCCACTGAGGAACGAGGGCGCGACAGTATTGCGCAACTGAAGCGGCAGCAGCCTGTAGTTCCAGTGGAAGCACGGCGTACCTCGGGAAGAGGCGCCCGACAGCAACCTGCTTTTAATTTGTCATCCTCATATCTGTAGCCTATCATGTCACTCGGTGCGGAATGGTTTTGGCTCTGCGCGCTCGAGGCATATCAACGGTTTTGCTCCAGACACTTAACGTGCATCCTGTGGCACAATAAGAATGCCCTCAATCCGAGTGTTCGATGACGATACAACGTAAAATTTTAAGCTTGGGGATGTTTCGGCGCGCGATCGACTTCATGTGTATTTTTCATATATATATTAGGCATAATCTATATTTATAGCCATAATTTATGTAGACACATTATACTGTATTTTACTACTTCATCAGTCAGACCCAAGCAGGTCCACAAAAACACATTACAGTTAAAACATTTTAATGAGGTTTATAGATGTGGCAAGTTCAGTTTACTGATTCACTAAGTTACACTAGTCCAAAATGTATTTTGAAAAAAGGTTCCATCTTCCGTTAAAAAGTTAACGGGTGTCTTTCCACCCAATGAGACGCAGTGTCATCAGAGCTGATTAGAAGCACCTGGTCCAGCCTCACGGTCTCGTTTGGACAGTTTGAATTTTACCCGTTGGTTAACTAGGCTATCGCGGAGAAAAATATAGCTAGTGAATATTGTTATACAGTTAATGAGTGAATAGTAAGAGTAGTAAGTATTGAAGGATGCAGAAGGGTTTGAAGAAATACTTTGTGAACATGGATGAGTATCTGGCCAGCCTCGGCCTGTACCGCAAGATGCTGGCGCGAGACGCGTCCTGTCTGTTCCGCGCGGTCTCCGAGCAGGTAATGCTCATTAACTTCGCTTCAAATGTTAATGCTTTTACACATTTTACATTTCATTATAATACATTAAAACTACTTGAGTTCTTTTTTTTTTCAATTGAAATTCATTTTTTATGAAATTATTTTTGTGCAGCCTAGCCTACTTGTTTGGCCCGTGTTTTAGGTGACCGTCCGTGTTACGCCTCGATATGAATACCGTTGTCCCGTTATTAGGTTTTGTTTTTTTTACCAGTTCATAAGTCTAAATATTTGTTTAGACGTTTAGCAGTGCACTGACTACTGGCCAGCCGCCAGATATCCTAATTAGAATCATGACTTCACACGCCCTAATTCGTGTCCAGTCTTCTACTGGTTAGGGAGTTGCCCAATACAACCAGTCTGCAACTGCTTCTACTTGGAGCTGCTGAGTACAACTGTAATCTTCTCCCAGTTCTGCTGGGAGCTGCCCACTACACCCAGTCTGCTACTGTTACTACTGGAAGCTGACCAGTAAAACCTTAGTCTGCTACTGTTACTAATGGGAGCTGCCCATTACAACCTTAGTCTAGTACTTGTTCTGGGAGATGGCCATTACAACAACAGTCTGCTACTGGCTCTACTTGGAGCTGCCCATTACAGCTGTGGTGTGTGCTGTTGTATCGAGCCAACAAGTGTGCTGTTGTCTTGGCAAAGGGTTATTGTGTTTATAGCGTTATAGTGAAGTGTTTTGGGTTTAAGCTGAGTGCGTTGTTTTGGTTGTTGACATATTTAAGTGTGCTGTGTCATAGCTGTACTGCTCCCAGCACCACCACCAGAAGATCCGTCGAGAGTGTGCCAACTTCATGAGAGCCAACCGATGCAAATTTGAGCCGGTAAGACCGGGACCTGGGTCTGCCTTCCTTCATTAGCCTTCTGGTGAAATCAACCATCTGGTTAATTCAACCTTATGGCTTATTAATCCTTCCTTTATTCAACCTTCCTTACCTAAACATTCTGGTTATTTAACGCTTCTGATAAATTAATCTCTCCCTCTTTCTCTCAGTTTGTCCAAGGCTCATTTGAAAAATACTTGGAACGCTTGGAGGACCCAAAGGTATACTTTTATCGTGACGTATAATATCTAAGATGTTATACAGCATGTATTTGGTGCGTTTATTGTAAACCCTGTGGTAGTGATGTTTTGTTAATTAGTAACCCTCGTTTTGGTGATGTTTTGTGGTGTTTATTGGGAACCTCATGTTAGTGGTAGTGATGTGGTGTTTATTGTAACGCCATGTTAGTGATGTGGTGTTTATTGTAAACCTTGTTTGTCCAGGAAACTGCTGGCCAGGTGGAGATCAAGGCTCTGTCTCTGCTGTACAGGTAAGAAATAAGCAGCAGCTAGTTCCCCTACTCCACAATAACTGTAGTGTTAAACTATTTTCACTATTAAACACTAAACCATAGTGCTTAACTTGTCTCACTACTAAACACCAAACCATGGTCTTTAGTAATTACAACAGTTAAACGATATGGTTATGTGTGTAACATCGGGGTCTGATGCCATTGGGGTTTTGAGGCCATCGGGGTTTTGAGGCCATCGGGGTTTTGAGGCCATCGGGGTTTTGGGGCCATCGGGGTTTTGGGGCCATCGGGGTTTTGGGGCCATCGGGGTTTTGGGGCCATCGGGGTTTTGGGGCCATCGGGGTTTTGGGGCCATCGGGGTTTTGAGGCCATCGGGGTTTGAAGAAGGGCCGGAGGTGAACCAGGTTTGGTCAGATTTCCCCATACAGTAGAAGACCACAGGTCTAACCAATAGCAGGAGGAGTGGTTTAAGCATATGTATGTGCGTGTTTGTGTGTAGGCGCTGTTTCTTGATTTATCGATTCCCGGGGAAAGCAGCGACGGTGATCACAGAAGAGGAATTTGTTGACAAGGTACGATACGGGAGACATTGAAGAAGACACTGTAGGAGATGCTGACATCCTGTGTGAGCCTGACTTCCTGCTTGTTCCCTAGGTGATCCTGTGTTGCTCCAACAACGGTCACTATGACATCGTTTATCCTCGACAGTACCCCGCCATCGCTGCTCTCTGCCAGTGTGAGTCACTCACTCTGTGTGATTGTGGGTGTTGTGATTATCGTGTGTGTGTATAATGTGTATATCATGTGTCTGTGTGTAGCCATGCTGTATGAGCTCCTCTACACGCGTGTGTTTGGGGTGGAGGAAGCTGATCTGTGCCAGGCACTGGAGGCCTTCCGGGTCGGAGGTCGGCGCTATAGAAACAGCCCTTCAGCCTGCAGCGACGGAGACCTGGGCTACGACACGCCAGAGGATCCACCTCACAGGTACTACTGTAGCGCTGTCTCCTACTGCAGTACTATGGTGGTACTGTCATGTACTACTGTGATGCCGTTCATTCTGCAACATGCATTGAGAACAGGGTGTGTTGGATTTGCCTTAGGGAGGACTGGGACCTGGGGGGATCTGGAGGACCTGCAGAAGACAAGCCCAGAGCACCAGAAGACTGCAAGGTGAGTGCATTTACTCGAGGAGTGAAGGCTGTGTGTATATCTGAACAAATTATGTCTACACCTCATGTGTAAAACAAGACTTAAAGACAGAACACCAAGTAGAGAGCGACCTGGAGGGCCACAAGGGACATGTGTGAATTATATCACTGGTTTGACCGTAGATAAGAAGGACAGATGGATAAAAAAAGGTCACAACACGCTGACGACTGCCTCAGCCTGTTAATTGATAGAGGTTTGCACCTCACCCATGGTTTGCTCAATCAGGGAGAATGGTGCCATCGATGGTATGAGTATACCTCATACACCTCCGAAGGTGGCGTTAACAACAGTTGACTTTATCTATTGTGCAACCACTCGCGGCTGTTCATAGACGTGTCCTTTGCGTCGCGAGGTTTTAAACAGCAAATTTATCAAACGCTGGTGTTGAATAACATGTGAGTGTTCAATAGTATGTGTATCACGCGTTACCATGACGATAATCCTCCAATCTTATTGGGTTGTAGGCTACAGAGCCAGCCGGCCCGGGAGGCAGGCTGGCTCTGCCCTATAAAGTTCTCAAGTCTCTGGACACGGAACTCTACAGAAACCTGGAGTTTGATGTCTGGCACGACACCCGCAAAGGTACCACGTTAAATAGGGTATTTGATGTATGTTTCCGGTGTATAATGTCATACGACATTAAAGAAGTAGATGCATGTTCCCAGTGTGTAATGTTGCATAACATTAAGGTATTTGATATAAGTTTCTAGGGTATAATGTTAACCATACGTTTGGTTGGTCTAGAGATGCAGAAGACGGACTACATGGTGTTTGCAGGGAGACAATACTTCCTGGGTGACAAATGTCAGGTGAGAGGCTCTTCCACCGTATCTTAATATTAACTGCGTGAGCTAATTCAACAAAGTGTGTGTGTGTGTGTGTGTGCGCATGTTATGAATGGCTGTACTATGTACAAAGGACTGTACATTGCGCTCCATTACCGACTTGTTGATCTGATTTCCAGCAATGTTAAAGAAGTATTTCTAGAAAATCTGACCATGTACAAACATTCACGCATCCTGCCGGAATGGTTTAACAGCTCTATTGATGTGTTTTTGTAGCATCCCAAATACCCCTGATGTTGTGTTTTTAAACAGAGACAGAAGGGAAGTGCTCCTCCTTGAGATAGGCTGTGTTTGATACATGGAAATCGCTTTCAATGATAAAATCGTTAAATACCAGCCCATTCTGGAAATACTAAGGGACCTAGGCTACCAATGCAAGCCAATAGTGTTTATTTTTGGCAGCTTGGGGCATGTCCACAACTGTTATCAGTGGGTTAAGGCTGGCTGGGCTCTCCAGCAGAAAATCTCAACAATTAGTAAAATTCTGCTCCATATCAGCAGTGATTCGCAGTGTGGCGCAGGAGATATTTTTTGTACCCTTGAAGAAAGACCTATCTTATCTCTGAAATATTTGAATCCTGTCTCTTGTAATGTGATTGGTGGATTCAAATAAAGAATTAAATGTGTGTGTGTGTTAGGTTCGTCTGGAGCTCAAGGGGAAATACTACAATGCCTTCATCCAGGAAGTAGGAACTCACTCCTCTGCAGTGACGGTCTTCATCGAGGAGCTGGGAGAGAAGTACAATACATTATTACTACACGAGAGTCCTATGTCGTTTAATATATATAATGTGTTTACAGAACTGTTATATTACAACAGACGCAATGCGCAGTAATGTTGTATTCAAAAATACCCAACAAGTTTATGTGGCAGTGATGTTGTATTAGAAGTTTGTGTGTTTTTTAGACACCTGGTGCCGCTGGCCAACCTGAAGCCAGTCAACCCAGTTCCTGCCTGGAATGTTGTTACCACCCGTAAAGGAGACCTAGGTACTATACTACAATATAATAAAGTACTTCGATATAATATAGTATTTCAGTTTATAATACCATATTGTAGTAATAAAGTACCGGTACTGTCTGTCTCTATCTCTACCTGTGTCTGATTCCCTGTCCGTCTCTCTCTACTGATCTGACTACCTGTCTCTTACTCCATGTCCGTCTGACTGTGACATATACAACTTGTTTGTCCCTCTACTTTTCTGTCTTTCTCTCGCTCTCCACCCGTCTGTCTCTGTCTACCGGTCTCTCTCTTCCTGTTTGTCTGACTCTGTCTACCTGTGTGTCTCTCTCTGCATGTGCCTCTCTCTAGACGGGGAAAGCCGCACGCAGCGACATCATCGTCACCGCTACTTCAGGAAGTCTCGTGGTGGCGGGAAGGGGGCGGAGCTACTGGTAGTGACCTCATCATACGGGGGGCGGCCCTCCTCCCAGACCACCCTCCCCCCACGCTTCCAGCCCTCTGCCCCCCCTCGCCCAGGGCTCCACCCCCCTCCATCATCTCCAGGGGGCATGACCTACGACCCCTACGCCCCTCACACAGCCAGACCTCCCCGCTACGGAGCGCCGAGGTCCACACCCTCATGACGCCATCGTCACATGACCCTCATGCCGGCCAATGGGAACCGTTCGCACGCAAGATGCACCCGACTGATTGTCTCTCTGTCTGTCTGTGTCTCTCCCATCGTTGTCTGTCTCTCTGTCTGTCTGGCTTGCTTTCTCTCGGTCTATCTTCTGGTCAGAAGCTCCACGAGATTTTTGAACCGTCACCTGATAGGTCCACAGCTGGCCTACTACCACCCAGGAAGGCGCTATTACCATGGTTACGACAACTACGCCTTCCGCTCCCGGTGAGCGTCTCTCCCACGTGTTTGAAGTCCATAATATACAACACAACCACTGAAAGACGTGGTGTGGGTGGGTGTGTGGTGTGTGCGCAGGCGTAGCCGGCGTAGTCAGATGATGTCGTCCATCAACAAGGACGGACAGTTTGGGTTCCCTGAAGGGGAGGAGGAGCAGGACGGAACCATCACCTACTACCAGCTGGAGACGGGATCAGAGGAGATGTTCCCTCCCCTGCCGGTCTGTCCCTCTGCACTTGGACTGTCCAGTTCTCCAGCTGTGTCTCACTAGCTCTCTCTCCATCTGTAGTTGCTCTATTAATATGAAAGCAAGTATTTTCCAAAGTACGCTATACTGTTAGAGGGGCTGTGGGTAAGACTCATAGAGTGTTGGCTAGGGATGGCCTTGTGAACTCCGTGCTGCCTGTCAAACCTTGTTCTCAGGCAGAGAGGGACGTCGGTTTGGTATGTTGGATATTATAATAATATGAACCGTCTGTCTGTCTATAGGGGCAGACGGCTCCTCCCCCTATGATGGGTCCTCCCAACCCCCCCACCTCCTCCCCCTACTGGGCCCAGCGGGGGCCCGTGCCTGCCCCTCCTCCCGCTAAGCATCATGGGACTTCTTCAGAGGATGACCAGGAAGACACCAGCACCGTGGAGGACCAGGGTGAGGCCACCCTAAACCCACCTCCACCCTAACCACACCTCCACCCTAAACACACCACCACCCTTAACCCACCTTTATCCACCCTAACGCCACCGTCACCCAAAGGCTACTTTCAAGTTAACCCCACCACAGCCCAGTCCCATCACCTGCAGGCAGCGCCAAGTAATATTGTCGTGCTTAACTTGGTGTCTCTGTCTGTCCAGCAGAGTATACTGAAGAGTATCTGTATGGAGCTCAAGGCGAGTACTGATCACTGGTGCTAACATGACTTGTGTTAAACCGTGTGTTGGCATGCTATTGTTGGACGGTATAATAAGCCATGCTAATGTGGGTTTGTTTCTTCAGAGTCTGGTTTCCAGAGTTCAGGGGTCTACACGGGGACGGAGTCTACTGCTAACATGGTACATGTGTTGCATGACACTTTTGGCACGTGACCCCAGTCTGCTCATTAACACCAGTCTCCAAACGCTCGACTAACTAACCTGTACACTATAAACTCAACACCACAAACCTCTACAGTACTTCCAGATGGACAGACGGGTGTATTGGTGAAGGGACGGGTGTAGTAACCCTAACCCTATAATACAGCCATGTGTGGGTCACCAAGCCCTAACTCTATAATACAGCCATGTGTTGATCATCTAGCCCTAACCCTACTATACAGCCATGTGTTGATCATCTAGCCCTAACTCTATAATACAGCCATGTGTTGATCATCTAGCCCTAACTCTATTATACAGCCATGTGTTGATCATCCAGCCCTAACCCTATTATACAGCCATGTGTTGATCATCTAGCCCTAACCCTACTATACAGCCATGTGTTGATCATCTAGCCCTAACCCTATTATACAGCCATGTGTTGATCATCTAGCCCTAACCCTACTATACAGCCATGTGTTGATCATCTAGCCCTAACTCTATAATACAGCCATGTGTTGATCATCTAGCCCTAACCCTACTAATACAGCCATGTGTTGATCATCTAGCCCTAACTCTATAATACAGCCATGTGTTCTTCAGAGTCTCCAGGAAGGAAACCACGTGGACTCTCCACCTGACACACTCACCAACTACACCTTCACCCACCAGGTACAATAACTACACCTTCACCAACCAACTACACTAACTACACCTCACCAGCATGTACACTAACTACACAGATCGACCGGTTCTTTAACCATCCACAGGTGGTTAAATCAGCTGTCATCTCCTCTCCTTCATCATCATCCTCCTCATCCTCCTCTCACACGTCTCCAGCTTCTCACCTGCCTTCCCAGGGACACACACACACAGGTAACACACAAGGACACGCAGGGTCAAACACACACACACGGGTGACGCACACAAAGGAAACGGGATCAGTTAGCAAAATTCAAGATGGTTTTATTGTCATATGCACAATTACAGAGCAGTCGCTGGCAATGACATTTTTTAGTCTTGGGACACAAAGCGCGCGCACACACACACACGGGTCACAAACACACAGGTGACTGCTACAAGTTTTGTTCGTAGTTGCCATGGCGATCCCGGCTGCATCTCAGTGGTTGGTCAACGAGCTGGGAGAGCCACTGAGCCCGCTGTTGTCTCCACCCCCCTACTCCTATGAACCCAACGGCAACGACCTACCCCGAGGTCAGTGAACCTGGCCTACTGTGTTCATCTTCTCTTTTGACCTCCTCACTTTCATCCTGAGATGAAGCCCTGATTGCTATAGCTTCCATGTTGTGCGTGAACGTTAAGTCGTGTCCTCTCTTTGCAGACTGCAGAGTGTTGCAGTACTATTTTAACCTGGGAGTTCAGGTAAGCAGGCAACCATTCCCCCCCTATGGAGCATTCTGATTGGTTCGTGTGCACTGGCATCACTGTGATATCATGTCCTGCAGTGGTACCATCAGAGCTGCTGGCAACAGGCCTACACGCCCCCCCCGGACACTACCTACCACTACCAGACTTACCCTCCACAATACCTTAGCCACGTCCACAACCAGGAGCCACGCCCCATGCATGGTAAGGGCCATGCGATTCTGGCAATTGTGTCATCTCTACTCTGGTTCATCTCCTCTGAACTTAGTCTCTACTCTGGGTCATCTCTAGTCTGGTTTATCTGATGATGTTGAGTGGATCATTGGGACTAGTTTGGAGGTCCTTCTAACCCCTCACCATCAGAGTGTGATGGTTCTGGTTTGGTCCCAGCAGGGGTCCAGTCAGCTGGGACGCAGCCGGTTGCTCCCTATCCTGAATCCACGAGGAACACCGGAGACACTCAGGCAGACCAACACAGCGGTCTGTACACCACAACTACACACTTGCACTACTACACACATTACACAATTACAAACTATGGGCAGAGCTCCAAACTAGTGCGTTCAACTACAACCTGGACCCCCTCCAGATGTGTAACTGTTGAACTTTCTCTGTAGGCCCTACCCTGTCTCATGATGGCTCCACCCCTCTGAGCCCTGTGACTCCAGCTCCACCCCTCCTCTACCAGGACCATAACCCGCCCCCCCTCCTCCCCCTTCCCTACGAGGCCACGCCCCCATCCTACGTCTCTGTCCCCCCGACGCCCCACCCCTCCTACCACCAGTATCCAATCAGCTGGGCTCCTGGGCCACGCCTCTACTGCGCTGCACCTACTGCCTCCCACCTGGTGGGCTACGTCACCACCCCCCCACACCAGCAATACATACCACACATCTAACGCCCCTCATGACGTCTCACTCACCCAAACTACACGACGTCGAGCACTGTTGATGGCAGCACACATAGCACTGTTGGCATTACAAATAGCACTGTTCAGGCCTTCAGGGTAGCACTGTATAATGTCAGCATTACACATAGCACTACGTATAGCACTGTATGTTAGGATTATCTATAGCACTATATGGTTTTGGCACAATTATTTGTTGGGTTGGTCTATTAGACCTGGTTAAGACACACCTGATGGGCTCATTGCTGAATCTGCTGTCAATCAAGTGTCTGCACAACGGAGTCATCAGGTTGTTCTACATGGTTCTTTCTGTTGCATTGTTCAATATAGCATCTGTTTGGGCTGAATAAAGAGGCACAGCTAACTCTGCTACCTCACTTCTTTCTCAGTTTCTCTAGCTTGCAAATTCAGTCTAACATGACTGCTCATCCTCGTGCCCACTGCATCCATCCGTTGACTTGGGACGGACGCGCAATGCATTGTGGATCCGTGCGCTCTGTCGAAGCCTTCGGCTCCGTCAAAAAGTTGAAAATTTTTCAACTTTTTTGGCAGCGACTGATCCGTCATCCAATCAGATTGCGTATGCAAATTTAAGCGCTGTGACACTACTCGGACTCCAACGACCCTGGAAAGCTCCCCCATGCATCAGCCACGCCTTCTGACGTCCTTTGACTGACATAGCAGTGGGCAGGAGGCGTACCCCGACCAATGTGTGTGCATCACATGATTTGACATGTTTAAATGTGCCTCTAGTCAATCCCTCCAGAAAAATGTGTGCGTATTTTTGTGATTGTTTCGGCCAAAAATCCTTGATTATGCGGCACGTTTTCTTAAATGCGATGAAATATGCGGCATATTTATGCGATGAAATTGCGGGAACTTGCGAAAAATGCAGCTTTTCGAAGACGTTCACGTAAACGTAAAAAACGGAGGGAAATGGCTGCTCTTGTGTGAAGTAAACGCAACATTTTTCAACTTTCTGAAAGATATGACTTTTTTGCAACGAAAATGCGGGGATTATGAAATCATGCAAGCCCCACATTTTGTGTGAGAATCGACAATTTATGCGGTGAAAGTGCGGCATATTTAAAAAAAAATGCGCCCCCCGCATGAATATGCAGACTTTGGCTGATTATGTGATTGCATAATTGCATTTTTCTGGAGGGACTGTCTAGTTCACATTAGATTTATTACTTTAATACATAATGATCATAAACAAATGTCATACAATACATGTGGGTCCCCTTGAGATGTCCTTTGGGGTTGGGTATTAGCATTTGGACAGTCGGGTAGGGTCAAGTGCTAGAGGCTAGGTAGTTTGGTAGGGGCTAGGCAGTAGGTGTGTCGGTATCTGCACAGTCCAGATGTCCTTATTGCCATGGCAGGGAAGCGGCTCCAACAACCAATGAGGATTTGACAGGCGGGTCAGGTGTTTTTCTTCTAGACCAACCAGAAGAGCTGCTTTTTCCCACTCCTGCAGGTCCTCCTCTTGCAGGACAGCGGGGCACTGCCAGGTTACGCCTACTTCCACCAGACCTGCCAGTCAGAAAACAACCAATGATCAAGAAGCTGGGGCTGGCAGCTATGAGATGAGGTTGGACAGTGATGGCTCTGTCCATATAGTGTTCACTCTAGTTTATTTGATTAAATTAGCTTTTTACAAGGGACCCAAGACGTTTACTACATAGCAGACAAAACAAGATATCAATACAACAGGGGGGAGCAAGCAGAGGTTGCTGTGGATGGAAGAAAGGGGCTGGAGGCCAGAGGCTCGGGTGAGGGCTCACTGAACGGGTGAAGGCTCACTGAACGGGTGAGGGCTCACTGAACGGGTGAGGGCTCGGTTGACCCTTTAAAGTACCAGTTTCACTGGTACTTTAAAGGGTCAAAAGACACAGCATTGCAGATCTTCGCCGGGAAGGAGTCCCAGAGGGTGGGGGCCCAGCAGGCTGCAGGTTGGTCTGGAGGGGGGGGGTGCAAAACAGAATCCGGGACGGGGTTGAAGGTGCTCTGATGGGGCATTGGGGGATCTGTAGGTGAGGATGATTTTATAGTTGGTCCAGGACTCTGCAACGGAAGTTCTGCAGGCCCTGGAGCCGATCCAGCAGCTGAGTTCTGCAGGCCCTGGAGCCGATCCAGCAGCTGAGTTCTGCAGGCCCTGGAGCCAGTTCAGCAGCTTAGTTCTGCAGGTCCTGGAGCCAGTTCAGCAGCTTAGTTCTGCAGGTCCTGGAGCCAGTTCAGCAGCTTAGTTCTGCAGGTCCTGGAGCCAGTTCAGTAGCTTAGTTCTGCAGGTCCTGGAGCCAGTTCAGCAGCTTAGTTCTGCAGGTCCTGGAGCCAGTTCAGCAGCTTAGTTCTGCAGGTCCTGGAGCCAGTTCAGTAGCTGAGTTCTGCAGGACTGCTCCGTTGCAGTGATCCAAACGGGAGGCAATGAAGGCCTCGGCGGGGCAGTCTGACAGTGACGGCCAGACTTCGAGATGTTTTAAAAGTGGTAGAAAGCAGAACTTGCCGGGCTTCCTTTAAATTGTTAGTGTCGGAATAATAACGTTATTGTCATCTACTAGTAAGAAGTTATAAATTGTTAAAAGTGTAGTTAGAGTTATGTAGGGTTTTCACTAGTTAGCAGTTACGGTTTTAATAGTAAGTTTTACCTGCCACCACGCCTCGGCCGAACCTCTCTCCTGACTCCAGGAGCGCGTCTATCTGAGCACCGCTCCGCCCAAGCGAGGTCAGCACCGTGGCCCAGTCGTCCCCCTCCCAGTCCCGCTGCGCGATGTGGATGGCCATGGTCTGGCACTGAAGCTCCGACAGCACTGGTCTCCAGCGCGTCTCCACAGTTTTTGCTCCGTTTAGAACTAGCCCAGCATACGGCTGGCGGAACGACAAACAGGGAAATTCTACAGACATCCCCTTGGTAATACTATGTGTAGTATACTAGGTTTATATTCAGACAGTATATCATTGTACAATTACTTCTTAGAGGTAGTTTTCATCACGCGGCTGTGACCCAGGAGCTGAGCGCCGTGTGTTGATAAATGGCTGGCTCTTCTTCTACTCCACATATCCCATTGTGTCGCCCTCTGCTGGTGAACACGGGGTCGAAGCAATTGTCCTCCCAGTGATCTGGACAGTGTAATATACTGAGACATATTCAGTGGTCTTGACCATGTAATAGACTGAGACATCCAGGCTGAGTCTATTAGGCTACCGCTCGCATAGGGCACCGAAACGGCCAGCAGCGGCCCTGGAGACATCTTTAAGTTCTGGACTAGATAGTAGAGAGAGTTAGAAAGTAGAGAGGCAGGTCCATAAGGAGCAGGTAGGGGTTTGACATTTCAGCGAAAGGTCATTGTGTGGCTCCCTTCTTTGTTGGTTTTGACCTTCAGCATGCAGGCTGACCTTTGGTAACTGCAATATGCAGAAATAAACTTCACAACCACTGAGATATTGAACATAATCTTTAATATTTACTGCTTCAAATATCAGAGTGAAGTCCACTCATAGGGGGCTGGTCAGGCTGCTTTCGTTCGTTTGATAGATCCAGGTAACATATCCTGTAGCCTTGAGAGAAACAACGGAAAGACAGTCTGTAGAGTGCTTACATCATCTCACCAGTTTTACACCTCTCCTGTCTAACAACTCACCTGTCCACGGACTCCTTGAGTTTGGACCGTGCTAGCTCTACACGCCGGTCAATCTGGGTCTAGCGCACACACACACACACACACACACACACACACACACACACACACACACACACACACACACACACACACACACACACACACAGCCAGGTCAAATATCATCCATTATTATGTTTCCATCCATGGTGATCTTGGTTGCCATGGTGTTGTGAGGCTGTAAGTCATTGCCGTGGTGAAGGTGGTACCTTGTACTTCTGGTAAACCAGCGGTGAAGTGAAGCAAATTATGTCAGCTGCAGAGGAAGATGACATCACCAGTCGTCAGTAACCAACAAGATGATAAGGATGATGATGAAGGTGCACAGTGCCGCTTACCGAGGATGAGGACGGTGATTCCGTTGAAGACTGCCCCGACATACGTCATTAACCACATGCCCCCAGCAAGCTGCAATTCACGCACAGTAGTATGGATAAACATGCGTTTGCGTTAGTGTGTGCGTGTGTATGTGTGTGCCTGTGTCTGTGCGGGTGCATGTGGTCACCTTGAGGGAGTCTACCAGGTCCTCCACCAGCAGCAGTCTTCTGGTGTGGACCAGCAGGCGGTTCAGGTGGACCAGGACCTGGTCGGCAGCCCACCTGCTGCTCTCTGGCGTTACACACACGTCCCTTTCCAGCAGAGACCTGCTCAGCGCAGGAGGGGAAGAGGGAGGAAGGCACTTGGGTGTCATAGCCATAGTCATAGCCATGGTCTGTGATGTCATGGTGTTAGGCATCACAGACTGTCAGCATTAGGCTATGGTGTCATAGCTTGTGTGTGTGTGTGTGTGTGTGTGTGTGTGTGTGTGTGTGTGTGTGTGTGTGTGTGTGTGTGTGTGTGTGTGTCACCTTGAGGGAGTCTACCACACACACACGCCAGTGTAAATATGTGTGTATATCTTTGTACATGTGTGTGTGGGTGTATGTTACTTGAAAGGGTGTCCATCGTCTGATTTCCGAACAGCTTGGACC